>BLSH010502340.1:522288-533442 GCA_018402905.1 Glandirana rugosa
CTTGCCGAGAATCTTCGTCATGTCGAGACAAATTACACTTTGTGTTACTGGAATGAGTAGGGAATACACAAGACCGATGTCATAGACACAGGACTGTAATTTTAGGGACACAGGACTGTAATTTTAGGGACACAGGACCGTAATTTTAGGGACACAGGACCGTAATTACAGATACTGTAGCCAGAACACATAAGGGATGAGTAAGGTCATTGTGTTTCACATTAAACAGAGCTGTACTGCTTCTAAGAGCCGTTCTGTGCTGTGTAAGTGTGATTAAAACACATTGGTATGCTGAGAATGCAGAGAGAGCTGCAGCCCTTCACTGAGATCAGCTTGTCCCGCCCACCTGCCGACATCAAGCTGAGAATCTGACACCTCTCTCAGCATTCTTTGCATACCAATGTGTTTAATCACACTTACACAGCACAGAACGGCTCTTAGAAGCAGCACAGCTCTGTTTAACGTGAAACTACTGATCCCCACAGACACTGACTCGGGTATAAGTCGAGGGGGGTCTTTTTGAGCACAAAAAATGGGCTGAAAAACTCGACTTATACCCGAGTATATACTGTAAGTATTTTAATAAAGTAAAGTAAGTTACCCACATGACACAGAAAATAAAATAAATTAAATACATTCAATAATAATATAATAAACGTACAGTACATATGCTGCTCAATCATAAATAAATAAAATAACATAAAAACAGGCATAATATAAAATGCCAACTTGAAGCACATTGCAAGGACTAAGAGCCTCTATGCTTGTGTAGACATATTTTTTTCACATATTTTTTTTACCGTTTATTGTTCAAAAATAGAAGAACCGTAAAACAAGACAGGGTGCACGGGCCAGTACAAACTATCAGGTGTATCAACAAAGCTTGTTGTCAAAGTAAAACATCAGCTTATAGGCCACAATATACATTATTATCACATCACATAATGGGACAACTGGAAGGAAAACCTAACAGGCTAGCAATACGCGGTGTTTCAACTTGAACTGATTACACCTGTTGGTTGTTCTATAGTATATCACCACCGGTTTGTTTTTAATTTTATTAATAACAAAGAGATGTCTTTTTTTTAGATAATGCACTAGGCTGGTGCACCCTCTGTCTTGTTTTATTTAAGTGTATCCACTGACTTCCCTAGTCATAACTCATAAGGCAAGGCATGTCCAGTGAAGACAGCAGGGAAAAAATATAGGCAACAGTCTGGGCGTGGGGCCCACTTCCAATCACTGGAGCAGAGATTTTGGAGTCGATTTACTAAAACTGGAGAGACTGAAAATTTTGTGCAGCTGTGCACATTAGCTAAAGAGCTTCTAACTTCAGCTTGATCAAAGCGTTGACAAAAAAAAAAAAATGGAAGACAGAGTTGGTTAACTTCTATGCAGAGGCAGAGCTACACCAGATTTTGTACTCCTCCAGTTTATGTAAATCAACCAACCCCTGTGTGTTTTCTAGCACAATAAAGTAGAAAGAACTACCAACAACACGAGTGGCAACGCCTGGGCACTGGCAGGCCTGGCCTCTGACCTATACTGTTTCATATCCTTTTTTTTTATGGCAGAAGGCCGTTGTTCTGTTCACAGTTTCTCTGTAAAAATAACATAGATAATTTATATGTCTAATTGTCTATGATATTTTTTTAAATTCTTTTATTTTCAACTTAAATTTCCCTAAGTGGTGAGCCCTCTGCATGTGCGATAAAACTGAATGTATGTAGCTGCGGCCATCTACATACATACAGTATACCGGTAACACACTGTGTTCTGGGTATGAGTGGAGCCGAGACTTCCCGAAACACAGACTAGTCTACAGTCAGTCTAGTCTACAGAAGCAGTGCTCAGTTCAAATTGGTTCAAAAGCTGGAGTTTTCTTTTAAATTCAAAACTAGTGCAAAAAACCTGTAGCACTAGTAAAAAAATAACAAGAATAAGAATAGCAAATGGCCTGTCCTACTACTACCCTCTCTATTCTGTAAACTCATTTAAAGTTTGAGGTTTCAACTTTACAGTCCATTAGTGCAAAAGTGGCACAGCAATTACAACTGTCAGTGTCTGTCTAGTGTCTACAATTCCAAATTGGACTGTGCTACTGTTTAACTTCTGAAACTGAAATAGATACTAATTAAAGTTAAGTATTTCAGTTTCAGTAAAAGTGGCAGATTTCGCTTCAAGAACAAAAGTTGTTCAGCTTTCTCACAGGAGAGACTCTTCTCATCAAGAATATGAGATGCTAGACTGAATAGTCTCTCACTCTCTGTACTGGTGCTTGGGGCAGATAAATATCTGCGTGCAATCTGTGTAAGCAGTGGAAAATGTTTTTCGTTCATGCGCCAGTACTCAAGGGGATTGTTGCTTCTGGCGATAGGCTGTTCAGCTAAATTAATCTCCAGCTGTTGGGTAGCTGCAGTTGTTGTGGCACTGCTATGGACCGGGGTGCATTCATGTAAAATTTATTCAAACATGTCAGATAGGGAGGGAATCTGTTCCTCTTCACTTGTATGCGGCCGTTTCTCTGGTATACTTCCCTGCTACACCTTGAAACTCCTTCACCAGATGCCTCTAACACCTCCATTTGTGCGCCTGTTTCATTTCCCGTGCACGCTGCTTTTTCTCTGCATTAAAATAATGGTCTTTAAATTGTGGATCTAGAACTGTTGCAATGCAGTACAGAGGGTTGAACTCAATGTTTTGAAACTGGTTGTTAACGGCCTCCAGTAGAGTGGTTTTAGCCGCTGTTTTTACGCCATGGTCTGTTTTTACCTCTTTTCCTAGCAGACTCTTCAGTGCAGCAATCAAAGGCATAACTTCAGCAATGGAAGCATTAGCTGAGCTTATTTCTTTTGTTAACTGTTCAAATGGAGTTAGGAGAGACAAACAATTTTCAACTAACATCCACTGATGTGCGCTCAATGTTGCCGGCAGTGCGTAATCTGCAATGTATGCAGCTAAAACACGTTTTTGTTCGAAAAGACTTTGGAGCATGTGGTAGGTGTTGTTCCAACGAGTGGCTACATCTTGCTGCAGTCATTTCAGTGGCATTGCAAACTGTATCTGCAAGGCTTGTAATCTGGAATAAGCAAGCAGAGAATGCTTAAAGTGACCCACAATTTTTCTTCCTTTTGATACTATATCTGATATGGTTCGCTGACTCAGCAGTCCCTCATTCACAGCCAATTGTAGCGTGTGTGCCATACACGGTATGCTTTTAAGTTCACTGTCCTCCATAGCCTTTGCCATGTTCCGTGCGGTATCTCAGACAATCAGATGCGCTTTAGACTTCTCAATGTGCCAAGTGTCAAGCATGGTTTTTAAAGCAGCAGATATTGCAGCTGCAGTATGTGATCCAACACACTCACGTGCGTTAAGTAGGATGTTTTGCAATTGAAATTTGCCATCTATCCACTGCGTTGTCAGGCTAAGCATGCTCGTAGGACTGACGTCTGAACTCCAAATGTCGGTAGTAAAACTGATTGCTGTGATGTCGGTTGTCCTGAGCTCATGAACAAATTTTGTAACACTGCTAAACAATTCGGGTAGACAAGTATCTGAAAAGTAGCATCTGCTTGGTAGGGTGTAACGCGGCTCAATATGTTCCATGAGCCTACGGAATCCAATGTCTTCCACAATAGAGAATGGCTGGTCATCTAATGCTATAAATTCCATAATTTTATCTGTAATGCCACAAGCTTTGGGACTGTCACTTTTGGAAGCGGTACTGTTTTCTTGTATTTTGCATACTGATCTGGATGAAGTGCTTTCAGGTGGTGTATCAAACCTGTTGCTGAAAAAATGCCTTGGCACTGTACCCCCTCTTGAAATTTTTGCTGATCAAAGACAACAGATTGCAAATTTGGGGTCTTCATCAGAAACTTTAAAATGTTTCCACACTGCAGACATGCTCCACCTTGCCTGGTAGCGCAGAAGAACAGCATAGAATGATCTATAGGGGCCGGGGTTGTCGAATCTGAGGGGGAATAAAAAATGACTAAAATCAATTTTAAAAATAAACCCCAAGCAGCTAAAAAAACAAAAAAAAAAACAAACCTAAACAATCATTTTTTAACAGTGCAGCTCTCTTGCCATGCAAGGTAGTATCTGCACTCTGCACTGCATCTTGTACCAAAGAATAAATAATCTTTATACACGACATTGATTTGATTGCATGCTATTTGTATTTATTTTAGATAGATACTGGCTCTAGTATGTATAGTGAGTGTTTCTCAACTCCAGTCCTCAAGGCGCACCAACATGTTTTCTGGATTTTGATCAGTTTCACTGCCTTAGTAATTTCATTTGAGAGAAATCCTGAAAACATGACCTGTTGGTGTGCCTTGAGGACTGGAGTTGAGAAACACTGGTCTAACATATACTAGATAGTTTACTACTGAATGCTAACAATAAGTGCATGATTTTTTTTAAACATGTCCTTGTATTTAGACAGTACTAGTAATAGTAGTAGTAAATCTAAATTTTAGATTTATGCGCTAGTACTGTCTACAACTACAAGGACATGTTTAAAAAAATCATGCACTTATTGTGTTATACTATACTACAGCCAGTATCTATCTCTTTCTAAATAGCAGTAATACTAATTGTAAGTACTAGTTACATACATACTACTACTTACATACATATACTACTGAATCTCTTCTAAATAGCATGCATGCAATCAGTTGGATTGTCAGTTTGAGAGGAATAAGAAATAAATATCTCCAGCAATGCTCACCGGTGAATAATAGTAGTAATAGAAGCCATCCAGGGATGGTGCCCACTCTCCAATGCAGCCCTGTATGCTCCGGTGTCTGTCAGTGTCTCAACCACGAGGAGCAAGCTCCTAAAACCAGTGTCCATCTGGGAACGTGCTGCAGCCCTGTATGCTCTGGTGTCGGCGTTTCTCAACCACGAGGAGCAAGCTCCTGACTCCAGCGTCCATCCGCAGGGAACGTGCTCACGAGTCCAGCGTCTTATCCACGAGGAACGTGACGTCACGCAGTGGCGCGGCCACCGCTACTGCGCATGCGCAATTATTGGCGCCTTATCAGCATTTTTTTTCTTTCGGCAAAATGCCGAAAACACCATTTTCAGTGCATCCCTGTGATTTGGCCAACACAAAGTGGCACATAATTGTGAAGTGGAAGGAAAATGATAAATGATTTTCAACATGTTTTACAAATAAATATCTGAAAAGCGTGGCGTTCATTTGTATTCAGCCCCCTTTACTCTGATAATGCTAACTAAAATCTAGTGGAACCAATTGCCTTCAGAAGTCACCTAATTAGTAAATAGAGTCCACCTGTGTGTAATTTAATCTCAGTATATATACAGCTGTTTAGTGAATCCCTCAGAGGTTTGTTAGAGAACCTTAGTGAACAAACCGCATCATGAAGGCCAAGGAACACACCAGACAGGTCAGGGATAAAGTTGTGGAGAAGTTTAAAGCAGGGTTAGGTTATAAAAAAATATCCCAAGCTTTGAACATGTCACAGAGCACTGTTCAATCCATCGTCTGAAAATGGAAAGAGTATGGCACAACTGCAAACCTACCAAGACAAGGCCACCCACCTAAACTGACAGGCCAGTCAAGGAGAGCATTAATCAGTGAAGCAGCCAAGACGCCCATGGCAGGGGCGTATCATGAAATTGGTGGGCCCGTGTGCAAGCCCACTCCGGCTGTCAACCAGGGAAAGATCACCCATAGGTGCAGTGTGGTTCAGAGCACAGTGGGCCCCCCACCCCTCAGGGCCCGTGTTCAGTGAACACCCTGTACCCATGGATGATACACCACTGGCCCATGGTAACTCTGGAGGAGCTGCAGAGATCCACAACTCAGGTGGGAGAATCTGTCAACAGGACAACTATTAGTGGTGGAATCCTCAAATCTGGCCTTTATGGAAGTGTGGCAAGAAGAAATCCATTGTTGAAAGAAAACCATAAGAAGTTGTGTTTGCAGTTTGTGAGAAGCCATGTGGGGGACTCAGCAAACGTGGAAGAAGGTGCTCTGGTGAGATGAACTTTTTGACCTAAAAGCAAAATGCTATGTGTGGCAGAAAACTAACACTGCAAATCACCCTGAACCCACACCATGTTTTCTTCAGCAGGGACAGGGAAGCTAGTCAGAGTTGATGGGAATATGGATGGAGCCAAATACATGACAATCTTAGAAGAAAACCTGTTAGAGTCTGCTAAAGACTTGAGACTGGGGCGAAGGTTCACCTTACAGCAGAACTACAATGGAATGGTTTCGATCAAAGCATATTTATGTTTTAGCATGGCCCAGTCAAAAGTACAGACCTAAATCCAATTGAGAATGTGTGGCAAGACTTGAAAATTGCTGCTCACAGACGCTCTCCATCCAATCTGACAGAGCTTGAGCTATTTTGCAAAGAAGAATGGGCAAAAATGTCACTCTCTAAATGTGCAAAGCTGGTGGAGACCTCCCCAAAAAGACTTGCAACTGTAATTGCCATGAAAGATGGTTCTACAAAGTAGTGACTCTGGGGGTGGGGGGGCTGAGTACAAATGCCCCCCCACACTTTTCACATATTTATTTGTAAAAACTTTTGAAAACAATTTATCATTTCCTTCCGCTTCATAATTATGTGCCACTTTGTGTTGGTCTATCACACAAACTCCCAATAAAATACATTTAGGTTTCTGGTTGTAACATGACAAAATGTGGAAAATTTAAAGGGGTATGAATACTTTTTCAGGGCACTGTACGTACGCATTAACATTGTTCAGGTTGTGGTCCCTTTAAGGTAGATAACAAAAAAGACAGTTGGCGTACTCAGGGATTCTCACCTGTGCAGGATATATATATATATGTGTGTGTGTGTGTGTTTGTAATTTTGAAGTGGTTTTCCACTTTTCTGCAGGATTTTAATATTTTCCATCTAAGTAATGTGATGAAGCAAGTGCTGCTTTTTTGTCTCAGCAGCTGGCTTGTGACTGGCTGTCAAGGTTTTAATATTGTTAGAGTATCCTGTGTATTTCGGTTTGAGTACTATTAACAGTCTCAAATCATGTAGCTGAGCCAGAGAGCTGATTAGAGATCATTGTGTTAGTGAAAAAATGATCACAGGGAAAATCATTGTTACATAAATGTGCATCTACGTTAGTGTCTCTAATGGGAGCCTGTTTCTAAAGATTGCTGAAATAATTGCTTTTCATTTCACTGCTACATCTTGCCTGGGTTTCTCTCAGTTTACAAAAAAAAAAATGACATGGGGAGTTACAGGGCTGAAGCAAAATGAAGTAAAAATTGTAATAATTAGTTTGTGAAAAATGCTACAAAACCTGGGGAAATGCATCAGGTAATAAAATAAATGAGCAAAAACGTATCGAGCAAAGATCCTTGTCCAGTCTTCCACTATTAAAATGGTTAAAAAAATGCAAATATACATATTAAAAATAACACGTGTGAATGTAACATAAAGGCTGTTTGCAGGGACATACAGTATCTCACAAAAGTGAATACACCCTCACATTTTTGTAAATATTTTATTATATTTTTTCATGTGACAACACTGAAGAAATGACACTTTGCTACAAGTAGTGAGTGTACAGCTTGTTTAAAAGTGTAAATTTGCTGTCCCCTCAAAATAACTCAACACACAGCCATTAATGTCTAAACCGCTGGCAACAAAAGTGAGTACACCCCAAGTGAAAATGTCCAAATTGGGCACAATTAGCCATTTTACCTCCCCAAAGTCATGTGACTC
Source organism: Glandirana rugosa (assembly GCA_018402905.1). Classification (NCBI taxonomy): domain Eukaryota; kingdom Metazoa; phylum Chordata; class Amphibia; order Anura; family Ranidae; genus Glandirana; species Glandirana rugosa. The sequence goes on from BLSH010502340.1 coordinate 530,022, forward strand.
GTTAGTGTTACAAGGTCTCAGGTGTGAATGGGGAGCAGGTGTGTTAAATTTGGTCTTATCGCTATCACTCTCTCATACTGGTCACTGGAAGTTCAACATGGCACCTTATGTCAAAGAACTCTCTGAGGATCTTAAAAAAAAAAATTGTTGCTCTACATAAAGATGGCCTAAGCTATAAGAAGATTGCCAAGACCCTGAAACTGAGCTGCAGCACGGTGGCCAAGACCATACAGTGGTTTAACAGGACAGGTTCCTTCAGAACAGGCCTCGTCATGGTCCACCAAAGAAGTTGAGTGCACGTGCTCAGCATCATATGCAGAGGTTGTCTTTGGGAAATAGATGTATGAGTGCTGCCAGCATTGCTGCAGAGGTTGAACGGGTGGGGGTTCAGCCTGTCAGTGGTCATACCATACGCCGCACACTGCATCAGATTGGTCTCCATGGCTGTTGTCCCAGAAGGAAGCCTCTTCTAAAGATGGTGCACAAGAAAGCCCGCAAACAGTTTGATGAAGACAAGCAGACTAAGGACATGGATTACTGGAACCATATCCTGTGGTCTGATGAGACCAAGATAAACTTATTTGGCTCAGATGGTGTCAAGGTGTGTGGCGGAAACCAGGTGAGGAGTACAAAGATAAGTGTGTCTTGCCTACAGTCAAGCATGGTGGTGGGAGTGTCATGGTCTGGGGCTGCATGAGTGCTGCCGATACTGGGGAGCTGCAGCTCATTGAGGGAACCATGAATGTCAACATGTACTGTGACATACTGAAGCAGAGCATGACCCCCTCTCTTCGGAGACTGGGCCGCAGGGCAACATGATAACGACCCCAAACACACCTCCAAGACAACCACTGCCAACTAAAGAAGCTGAGGGTAGAGGTGATGGACTGGCCAAGCATGTCTCCAGACCTAAACCCTATTGAGCATCTGTGGGGTATCCTCAAAATGGAAGGTGGAGGAGCACAAGTTCTCTAACATCCACCAGCTCCGTGATGTCATCATGGAGGAGTGGAAGAGGACTCCAGTGGCAACCTGTGAAGCTCTGGTGAACTCCATGCCCAAGAGAGTTAAGGCAGTGCTGGAAAATAATGGTGGCCACACAAAATATTGACACTTTGGGCCCAATTTGGACATTTTCACTTAGGGGTGTACTCACTTTTGTTACAAGCGGTTTAGACAATGGCTGTGTGTTGAACTATTTTGAGGGGACAGCAAATTTACACACCGTTATACAAGCTTGTACACTCACTACTTTACATTGTAGCAAAGTGTCATTTCCTCTGTGTTGTCACATGAAAAGGTTTAATAAAATATTTACAAAAATGTGAGGGGTGTACTCACTTCTGTGAGATACTGTATATACCATATCTGACACCCAGGTGGGGGGTTGTCAAATATGGTATATATGCCCCTGAAATAGATTTTCAGTACTAATCTTTAAAATATATGAAAAATAGAAAGTGAACATTATACATACTGTGAGCAATTAGCTCAGTAGTGCGAGGTGCGCAAGACCCCCTGGATGGGTCACAGCACAGTGAAGTATGCATGGACAGACAGCAGGGTCTTTGTGAAAGCAAAAACTGTGGTTTATTTACACGTCTGTGGTTACAAAATGCAGGTATCAAAACAGATAAAATAAAACAAAAGCAAAAAATAAACCCTTGCCACTTTGGGCGTCTAACTGCAAAGACACAGGAACCTGGCTACTTGTTCTGCTACAGCCTACCGCTGCCCAGGCAGTTGACGGTCACACAGAAATAAGCAGAGGCTTTTAGTCACACGGACTTAATATCACCATTCAGAGGTATTGCTGCTCTCCAGTCTGCAATGCACTGAGATCTGGTTCCAGGGTGGAGCCCCTTGTTGAAGCAATTTTTTATAGAGCACTGAGTGCTTTATCTGTTACACCTGAGCTTGTAACCCTCATTGAGCCCAAACAGGCTCACTACACAGCACAAATACAAAAGCAATCAGTCTACAGCATAAACCTGAGACAAATATATCTCTCATCCTGGACACAACCCATAGATTTTCCTAGCTTCCTGTCACATACCCCCTCTTGTTTCAACCCTAGGGTTGGGACACAGGTTGCCAGGCACGTGTGCACTCAGGACAAAACATCTGCATTACCCATTCTAACACTGGGGCGATGCTTCACTGTAAAACTGAATTCTTGAAGGGCCAGGGACCACCTATTCTCCCTCCTATTGGTCTCTTTGTTCTGTTCCATCCATCTTAACCACTTGCTTACTGGGCACTTAAACCCCCCTCCTGCCCAGACCAATTTTCAGCTTTCAGTGCGCTCACATTTTGAATGCCAATTACTCAGTCATGCAACATTGTACCCATATGAAATTTGCGTCCTTTTTTTCACACAAATAGAGCTTTCTTTTGGTGGTATTTAATCACCGCTGGGTTTTTTATTTTTTGCGCTATAATTAAAAAAAGACCGAAAATTTTTAAAAAAAAACGCATTTTTCTTCGTTTTTGTTATAAAATTTTGCTAATTAGTAATTTATCTTCAGAAATTTTGGCCAAAATTTATAATGTTACATATCTTTGGTAAAAATAACCCAAATTAGTGTATATTATTTGGTCTGTGTGAAAGTTAGAGGGTCTACAACCTATGCGGCAAATCACTGAAAATTGATCACACCTGAAAACTGACGACCTATCTCATTTCTTGAGACCCTAACAAGCCAGCAAAGTACAAATACCCCCCAAATGACCCCTTTTTGGAAAGAAGACATTCCAAGGTATCTTGTAAGTGGCATAGTGAGTTTTATGAAGCTGTCATTTTTGCCCACAATTCTTTGCAAAATGAAGATTTTTTTTTTTTTTTTTTTTTTCTCAACAAAATTGTCATTGTAACAGGTTATTTCTCTCACATGGCATATGCATACCTCAAATTACACCCCAAAACACATTCTTCTGCTCCTCCTGAGTATGGCGATACCCCATGTCTGGGACATTTTTACAGTCTGGCCACATAGAGAGGCCCAACATTGAACTAGCACCTTCAGGCGTTTTCGAAGCATAAATTACACATCTCATTTCTCAACCACCTATTACATTTCTGAAGGCCCTGGAGCACCAGGACAATGGAAACGCCCACAAAATGACCCCATTTTGGAAAGCTAACACCCCAACGTATAATCTATGAGGCATAATGAGTTTTTTGAACGGTTCATTTTTTTCCAGAAGTTTTTGGAAAATGTGGGAAAAAAATGAAAACGCATTTTTTTTACACAAAGTTGTCCATTTATAAGATATTTCCAACACATAGCATGTACAATGAAAAAATGACACCCCAAAATACATTCTGCTACTCCTCCTGAGTATGGCGATACCACATGTGTGATACTTTTACACAGCCTGGCCACATAGAGAGGCCCAACATTGAACTAGCACCTTCAGG
>BLSH010502340.1:549957-560484 GCA_018402905.1 Glandirana rugosa
CGTCACGTCGGACTAGTCACGGGGGTCGTCACGTCGGACTAGTCACGGGGGTCGTCTCGTCGGACTAGTCACGGGGGTAGTTACGTCGGACTAGTGACAGGGGTCGTCAAGTCGGACTAGTCACGGAGGTCATCACCGCAGTGATCCCAACCGCAGTGGGCCACGCCTTTTTGTACCACAGTAGGGGTGGTTGATATCAACGGGGAGTCATGTCTGGGAGGAGGTGATTCGGTTTATACTTAGTGAGGGGGTCTATACTGACGGGGGGGGGTCTGTACTTAGTGGAGGGGGGTCAGTACTTAGGGAAGAATATAATTGATGTAGGGGGGGGTCTATGCTTAGTGGAGGAGGGTCTGTACTGAGGGGCAACTATAGTTGGTGGGGATGACACCATGTTTTTCCGCACCGGGTGACGCCAACCCTAGTGACGCCACTACTGGAGGCACTGATCAGGCTGAACTGCTGGGGACAGTGATCAGGCTGCATTGATGGGGGCACTGATCAGGCTGCTCTGCTGGGGGCACTGATCAGGCTGCACTGCTGGGGGCACTGATCAGGCTGCACTGCTGGGGGGCACTCATTAGGCTGCACTGCTGGGGGCACTGATTACGTTCGACTCGAACATCGGGCGCTCGCCCGTTCGTTGACTGGAGAACATTATGGGGCGTTCGTGGGAACTTTGATTGCCCCATAATGCATTCCATAATGCATTGGCCAAAGCATGACCTGCATGCTTTGGCCAATCACAGAGTGCTCTGCTGTGAGAGATATGATTGGCTAAAGGCAGGATGCCTTTAGCCAATCACTGCTCAGCAGCCTCAATCCACGCCACTATATAAAGCCACTTGTACAGCAGCTCTATGTAGTGTGTAAAACGTGGGGAAAGAGTCAGTGAGCTTAGGTAGCGGCGTGCAGGTGGATTAGTGTAGTTAACTGTATATATACAGTCTAGTATGTGTGTGTGTGTGTGTGTGTATATGTATGTATGTATATATATATATATATATATATATATATATATATATATATATATACAGTATCTCACAAAAGTGAGTACACCCCTCACATTTTTGTAAATATTTTATTCTACCTTTTCATGTGACAACACTGAAGAAATGACACTTTGCTACAATGTAAAGTGAGTGTACAACTTGTATAAAGCCCCTTTCACACGGGCGGATCATTCGGGTCCGCTTGTCAGTTTTTCAGGCGGACCCGAACAGACACTCCATTGCTCTCTATGGAGCGACGGATGTCAGCGGTGACATGTCCACTGACACCCGATCCGCCAAAAACAGATGGATGGAAACCCTATTTTCCATCCGCCTGGCGGATCGGATCGGATGAACACGGACAGACGGTCCGTGTTCATCCGATTCTCCATAGAGCAGAATGGAGCTGAGACAGGACAGACTCTGCACAGAGTGCAGAGTCTGTCCTGTCATCCACCGGCTCAGCGGGGATAAACGGACGGATCCCCGCTGAGCAGCAGAGCCCGTCAAAACGGGCTCTGCTGGTGTGAAAGGACCCTAACAGTGTAAATTTGCTGCCCCCTCAAAATAACTCAACATACAGGCATTCATGTCTAAACTGCTGGCAACAAAAGTGAGTACACCCCTAAGTGAAATTGTCCAAATGCCCATCCTTGCCACTACAGTGCCCATCCGTGCCACTACAGTGCCCATCCGTGCCACTACAGTGCTCATCCATGCCACTGCACTGCTCATCCGTGCCACTACACTGCCCATCATGCCACTACAGTGCCTATCCATGCAACCACAGTGCCTCACAATAATGTAAATGTAGTCAAATTTGATTTGAAATGTATTCCCCTAGAACACCTGATGGTGCTCCCTACATGTTGGGCCTCCGTATGTGGCCAGGTTGTGTAAAAGTGTCACACATGTGGTATTGTCATACTCGGGAGGAGTAGCAGAGTATTTTTTGAGGTGTAAGTTTTGCTATGTACATGGTGTGTGTTAGAAATATTATATAAATGGACAACTTTGTGTAAAAAAAAAATATGTTTTCATTTTCTTTCCACATTTTCCAAAAACTTGTGGAAAAAAATTACATGTGCAAAAGACTCATTATGCCTCATAGAATATATGTTGGGGTGTTTGATTTCCAAAATGGGGTCATTTTTTGGGTGTTTCAATTGTCCTGGTGCTCCAGGACCTTCAAAAGTGCAAGAGGAAGTCAAGAAATTATATATGTAATTTATGTCCCTAGAACGCCTGATCATTCTCCCTGCATGTTGGGCCTCTGTATGTGGCCAGGCTGTTTAAAAGTCTCACACATGTGGTATTGCCATACTCAGGAGGAGTATTAGAATGTGTTTTGGGGTGTAATTTGGGGTATGCATATGCTGGGTGTGAGAAATAACCTGTTAATATATGACAATTTTGTGAAAAAAAAAGAAAAAAAAATCTTCATTTTGCAAAGAATTGTGGGAAAAAATTACAACTTCAAAAAATTCTCCATGCCTCTTACTAAATACCTTGGAATGTCTACTTTCCAAAAAGGGGTCATTTGGGGGGTATTTGTACTTTCCTCGCTCAAGAAGGGTCTCAAGAAATGAGATAGGCCGTCAGTACATCAGGTGTGATCAATATTCAGTGAATGGCACCATAGCTTGTGGACTCTATAACCTTCAGAAAGAACAAATAATATACACTGTTTATTTATTTTTTTACCAAAGATATGTAGCAGTATAAATTTTGGCCAAAATTTATGAAGAAAAATTATTAATTTGCAAAATTTTATAACAGAAACGAAGAAAATGCATTTGTTTACAAACTTTTCAGTCTAAAAAACCCAGCGGTGATTAAATACCACCAAAAGAAAGTTCTATTTGTGTGAAAAAAAGGCCAAACATTTCATATGGGTACAGTGATGCATGACTGAGTAATTGTCATTCAAAATATGAGAGCACTGAAAGCTGAAAATTGGTCTGGTTGTTAAGGGGGTTTAAGTGCCCAGTGGTCAAGTGGTTAAGGTCATCACAAAGCACAAGGTGGCACTCTTTACGTCTAGAGGAAAAAAGATTTCATCTCCAAATACGGAAAAGGTTTCTTCACAGTTAGAGCTCTGTGAAAATGTGGAATAAACTCCCTCCAGAGGTGGTTTTGGCCAGCACGGTAGATTGCTTTAAAAAAGGTCTGGATTCTTTCCTTAATGTAAATAATATAACTGGGTACTAACATTTTTAGGTAAAGTTGATCCAGGGTGAATCCGATTGCCTATCGGGGGATCAGGAAGGAATTTTTTCCCCCGCTATAGCAAATTGGATCACGCTTTGCTGGGGTTTTTGCCTTCCTCTGGATCAACTGTAGGTGAAGGATTGTATATGGGATTGTATGGTTATATATCATTTTTCTATTTCTTTTTTTTTGGTTGAACTAGATTGACTTTTATCTTTTTTCAACCTGACTAACTATGTAACTATGTGGAAATCTCAAACTTGGACCAGTTGTTGCCCAGGGTGTCCTCTCTGTGTGACCCAAGTTTGGTATTTTTAGCAGCTATGGTTCGGGAGAACAGTGTCCCCAAACTGGGTGTCCCCTTCCCATAGACTCCAATGTTAAGTCTGAAATTCACTCGACAATTGCCGGTCAATGACCGGTCACTTTGGGGACCCGGTACAGCTGAACCATAGGTGCTGGAAATCCAAAACTTGGACCAGCTGTTGCCCACGGGGTCCTCTCTATGTGACTCAAGTTTGTTATTTTTAACAGCTATGGTTCTGAAGAACGGTGTCCCCAAACCGGGTGTCCCCTCCCATAGACTCCAATGTTAAAGACAGCTAAAGTCTTTGTTGTAAGGGCCCCTTGAGAAATTGGGGCCCCTTACAGCAGTACTGCCTGTACCCCCCTGATGGCGGCCCTGTATATACACAGTGTATTGAGTGTACACTATATATCAGTGCATTCGGGCAATGTACGGTATATAATACAGTGTAGTGCTGTGTTATAAAAAATCCTCTTCTGGTCAGGAAGGCCGCAAAGGAGAGGAAGACGCTCCCAGGCCACTAAAAGAGGGCAAGCAGCTTCAGTGAAAAGTGGTGGTGGCGGACATGGTGCATCCTCTGCAGACGTGTCATGCTTGCCCCTTTTTTCTGCTGTTGGCCGTGCAATTCAGCCACAACATACAGAAGAGATGGTGGAGTGGATAACTAAGTCGTGTCCTCATCCTCCTTTTCCTCTGTCACCCAGGCTCATACAAGTTTGCCTTCCAACGCAGCTGGCAAAGCAGCCTGTTCCACCGGATCTTTATCCACAGTTACTCCTTCTGTAGCCCCACCATCATGCACGGAGGAGTCACCAGAATTATTCGACCATAGTGTCAGTTACATGCTGATGGAGGATGCGCAGCAATTTGAAGGCTCCGATGTTGGTTCCCAGGTTGAGGAAGGGAGTAGCATGAGCCTAGAGATGGGGTGCCGCAGAAGGGCAAGAAACTAGCAGTCATGTTCCCTCAGCTGCAGCATACTGCCAAGTTTGCTCCAGTGACGAGGAGGGAGGGCATGGTGAGGACACAGACTGTACTTGGGTGTCTGAGAATAGAGAGGAGGAAAGTGAGGAGAAGGAGGAGGCACAGCTCCAACGAGGCAGGATGTCCTCCAGGGGCCAGCTTAAGGGCAGCCACCCAATTGCATCAGACCACAGAGCTCCACGGTGCAGGGCACTGCTGGCTCCCCGCTGACTTTCAAAAGTTCTTTGGTGTGGGCATTTTTCTAAACTTGTGCAGTAAATCACACCATTGCCATTTGCAATCTATGTCTGAAGCAGGGTCAAGCGCGACCAGAACTCCAGCCGCTTGGGCACTACTGTCTTGACATGTGATGACCAGCTATGCAGTCCGTTGGCAGCAGCACCTGAAAAAACCCACACCAGAAAACAAGGTGGACTTCTCCTTGCTCCTCATCTGGGTTTTCAACCCCTTCTATACCTCCAATCCTCTCCAAAACCTGTACTGAGAGGAATAAAGGTCTAGCAATGCGTGCCACAAGTACTTGCAGCCAATCTGCTAGCAGTACACCACCAGGTGAATTCAGCAGGCAAATATCCCTACCCCAGTTGCTAAACCATAAAAGAAAAATACTGTCCCAGCCATCCACAGGCTCAGCGTCTTAATGCTAGCTTGGCCAAATTGCTAGCACTCCAGCTGCTGCCTTTTCAGCTGGTAGACTCTGCCCCTTTCGTGAATTTGTGGAATATACTGTCCCACAGTGGCAGGTTCCCAAAAGAAATGTATTTTTATGTACGGCCGTTCCAGCTCTCTACCGTCACGTGGAAGGCAATGTTTTTGCCTCTTTGGACAGGGCGTTCAGCAGCAGGGTTCCTATTACCGCTGACTCATGGTCCAGCAGGCATGGTCAGGGACATTTCCTTTCCTTCACGGAACACTGGGTAACTCTGCTGGCAGCTGGGAAGGATGCAGGACAGGGTTCAGTGTTGGAGCTAGTTCCGTCACCACGCCTCCAAAAAGCTGGTGGTGATTTTGCCACATCCGCCTCCTCCACCCCCCTCTTCTACCTCTGTGGCCTCTTTTGCAGAATTGTCCTCTGAACCTGCAGTGCTCCCTAACCGTTCAAGGGGCTACGAAAGCAGTCAGGAAGAAAAATGCCATGCAGTGCTTGAATTAGTCTATCTTGGGGACAGGAGCCACACTGGGGCAAAGATTCGGTCAGCTCTGTGGGGGCAGGCTCAGAGGTGGTTGACACCACGGCAGCTTGAGCCAGGAATGGTTGTATGCGACAATGACACCAGCCTTCTCTCTGCCCTCTGACAGGGACCCTTGACACATGTTCCATGCTTGGCACTGGCACACGTCTTGAATTTGGTGGTGCAGCATTTCTTGACCAGGTACCCAGGCTTACCAGATATCCTGAGGCAGGCCAGAGAAGTCTGTGGTCATTTCCAGCGTTCATACAATGCCAGTGCCCACTGGCTGACATCCAGTGGGAATTCAACCTGCCCACCAGGTGGAACTCATCATTGGCAATGCTGCAGCGGCTGCACGCAAAGCAGAGGGCCATCAATGAGTACCTCTGTGAGCACGGCATCAGAACAGGCTGAGGGGAGCTTGGCTTCTTTTCGCCACGTCAGTGGTTACTGTCCTGTCACCATTTGAGGAGGCCACAAGGATGGCCCCCTTTATGCAGAGAGAATTCCTGCAGAGCCGCCAAACACACAGGAGGAGGGGGAGGAGGATTATTGTGTCAGCATGGATGTGGAGGATAACATGCAGCAGTCTTCAAGGGATCATGGTTTTCAGTTCCCTGAAACTCAAGGAGTTATACGTGGCTAGGAGGTAGTTCCTGATAATGTTATCCTCAGTGACACAGAGGACACTCATGCCTCCTCAAACTTATGCTGCATGGGCTCTCTGATTCTGAAAAGCCTGCAAAAAGATTCTAGGATTCCTGGTATCAAGGAGAGGGATCATTACTGGCTGGCTTCTTGATCCACGTTACAAGGGTAAAGTTGCAGAGCTCATCCTGCCTGTGCAGAGGGAGCAGAGGATGAAACATCTTCAGGATACCTTGAAGAAAAGTTTGTGTAACGCCTTTCCAGACCCTGGGAGGCTACCATGTCCTGGTGCTGGACAACGTGTTTCTGAAGCTTCGGTCGTTCAGAGGCAGAGCGTTGGAGAAAGTGGGCAGCTGACCGATGTTTTAAAAAAAATTTCAGTCCTCAGTGCCCAGGCCAGATAGGTTCAAGCAACCATTGTCAGCATCTGCATTATATGGTGTAGGAATATATAGGGGCAAGAGCAGATTTGGAGATCTTTCCAACTGAGCATCCACTGAGTTACTGGATCTTGAGGCTAGACCACTGGCCGGAACTTACTGCATATGCAGTTGAGCTACTGGCCTGTCCTGCATCCAGCGTGCTTTCTGACTGGACATTCAGTGTTGCTGGAGGTTTCATAACTGATCAAAGAGTGCGCCTCTCCACAGACTTGGTTGATAGGCTCGCTTTTATAAAAATGAATCAGTCCTAAATCAGCAGCTATGAAGCCCCTGATGTTGATGCAACTGATTAAATTTGCTAGGGATCTGGGATCCCTTTAAGACTGCCACCGCTCCTATTCCTACTGTCCTTAATCCAGAACTATATTTTGTATTTAGGGCACCACCAAAACCCAAGGCCCAATTTTTCTACACCTGGTTTACAGGGGAATGCCATAACAATTTTTAAACTAATTTATAAAAAACAGCAGGGCCCGTTCCTGCGCCCAACAAGAGTAAGTGCAAGGGGTTACAGTATTCTGGCACCGCCAACACCCAAGGCCCAATTATTCAGCACCTGTTTGACTGGGGCATATCATCACAATTTTTAAACTAATTTACAACAGGGCCCGTTCCTCCGTCCAACAAGAGTAACTGCAAGGGGTTACAGTGTTCTGGCACCGCCAACACTCAAGGTCCAATTTTTCAACACCTGTTTGACTGGGGCATGTCATCACAATTTTTAAACTAATTTACAACATCGTATCTTCAGTGTTCCGGCTCATTTGCTGTATTCTAATTTACAACAGCAGGGCCTGTTCCTGCACCCAACAAGAGTAACTGCAAGGGGTTACAGTGTTCTGCCACGGCCAACACCCAAGGCCCAATTTTTTGGTATCTGTTTGACTCGGGCATGTCATCACAATTTTAAAATAATTTACAACAGCAGGGCTCACACCAAAATTTAAAAAAATGCGTAGGGGTCCCCCCCAAAGTCCGTACCAGGCCCTTCAGGTCTGGTATGGATTTTAAGGGGAACCCTGTGCCATAATTTAAAAAAAAATTACGTGGGGTCCCCCCAAAATCCAAACCAGGCCCTTCAGGTCTGGTTTGGATTTTAAGGGGAATCCCGTACCAAATTTTGAAAAAAATTGGCGTAGGGGTCCCCTCCAAAATCCAAACCAGACCCTTATCCGAACATGCAGCCCTGGCATGGCAGGAGGGGGTAGGGGCGAGCGAGCACCCCCTCCCTCTGAACCATACCAGGCCACATGCCCTCAATATGGGGATGATGCTTTGAGGTCACCCCCAAAGCACCTTGTCCCCATGTTGATGGGGAGAAGGGCCTCATCCCCACACCCCTTGCCAGTGGTTGTGGGAATCTGCAGGCAGGGGGCTTATTGGAATCTGGAAACCCCTTTTAATAGGGGGGCCCCCAAATCCTGAAGCCCCCTATGTGAATAGGTATTGGTACCCCTACCCATTCACCAAAAAAGTAGTAAAGTGGTACAAAAAACAAGAAACAAGAGGCAGTTTTTGACAAGTCCTTTATTGTGTAAAATAGCTCCTCTTCTTTCTTCCTCCATCTTCTCCTGCCCCGGTCCATCTTCTGGTCTTCTGCTTCTTCTTTCGGTCTTCTTCTTCTTCTACTTTATTAAAGGGGTCTACCAGCGGCAAGGGTTGAGGAGATGAGACCCTTCTCCCCATCAACATGGGGACAAGGTGTTTTGGGGGTGACCTGAAAGCATCCTCCCCATGTTGAGGGCATGTGGCCTGGTATGGTTTGGAGGGGGTGCACTCACTCGTCCCCACCCCCTCCTGCCATGCCAGGGCTGCGTGCTCAGATAAGGGTTTGGTTGGATTTTGGGGGGACCCCTACGCCATTTTTTAAAAATTTGGCTTTGGGGTTCCCCTTAAAATCCATACCAGACCTGAAGGACCTGGTACGAATTTTGGGGTGGACCCCTACGCAATTTTTTTTTTATTTTGGGCAGGGTTCCCCTTAAAATACATACTAGACCTGAAGGGTCTGTTACAGACTGGTGGGGGGTGCTTTTTCAGTGATTTTTTCTATATTGCCGGGAACCAGCAATACAGTACAGCTGCGATAATAAATGATAACAGAAACTGCAGCGCAATGTCCAAACAAAATTCATTAAAGATGACCCTATGGGTTCAATAGGTGTGTACGCCCATCACCAAAGTGACCGCCACACACAGCTTCTTACCAGATTCGCATTTAATGGGACCCCACGGAAAACAGCAGATTGTGCAGTCAGCGTGATGGGACAAATTTCATCAACAGGTCTCCAAAAGCGATGCATAATTCATGTAATAGATATAAAAGATCCAATAGTGCAGATGGTATGGATAAAACAATTTATTAGTATAAAACAGGAGGTTACTCACATTTAGGAGTTTAAAATACAGCATCTAGGCACACACAGTGTCCGGCGTCCAGAAACCAATATCGCGCCCGACAATTCGAACTCCCCGGTCACATGTAAAACAAGCGTCGCCTGGCGTCCACCCAAATAAATGACAATTTTTCCTTTGGAAATGTCATTTTGCTTTGGCTATGTTCTAAACATCACAGAGGTGTGCCCTTTAACAGGCAGACTAAGGGGACCCCCCAGGCACGATATTTAAAGGAATATTTCATTTTTATTGTTTCACCAGGTTAAGGGGGGATATGATCAACATGTACAAATACATAAGTGGTCCATATAAGTGGCTTGACGGCGACAACTTGGTTCGTTATCGCAAACCACCGTCACCTGACGCCGGCTGCGAGATCGCGCACTGTGAATGTGCGCCGCCGGCCATTCTGACAGAGGGGGAGGGATGTGATCACAGGCTTCCTGTATATGGAAGCCGTGATCACTCCCCTCCCCCTGCCAGCCCAGCCCCCATACAGTTAGAACACACTGAGGGAACACTGTTAACCATTAGAGTACCCCCTCCAGGTTAACCCCTTCACTGCCAATGGCATTTACACAGTAATCAGTGCATTTTCATTGCACTGATCACTGTATAAATGCCAATGGTCCCAAAAAAGTGTCAGAATGGTCCAACATGTCCGCTGCAATATCGCAGTCCCGATAAAAATCGCAGATCACCGCCATTACTAGTAAAATATGAAAAAAACCCATAAATTATTTCTCATCATACGTAAATGGGCAACTTTTGAGCAAACCAATCAATACATGCAGATTCTGATTTTTTTTTTTTTTTTAACCAAAAATAGGAAAAATATAAATAGGCCAAAACTGATGAAAAAAAAAATATTTTATTTATTTTTTTCTGGATATGTTTTTTAGCAAAAAGTAAGAAATATTGTTTTTTTTGCAAAAATTATCGCTATTCATTTGTTTATAGCAGTGATCAGAAATGACACAGAGGGGATAAAATACCACCAAAAGAAAGCTCTATTTGTGGGAAAAAAAGGACGCACATTTTGTTTGGGTACAAAGTGGCAAGTCTGCGCAATTGTCAGTTAAAGTGAAGCAGTAGCGGATCACAAAAAGTGCTTTGGTTCTAAAGTGGGAAATCTTTCCGGGGCTGAAGTGGTTAAAAACGTTTTTTTTGCATTGATACATGTCCCCTAGGGCAGTACCCGGTTCCCCATACACTTTTTAGGGCAATAACTTGCATATAAGCCCTTAAAACTAGCACTTTTGAATTTTCATTTTTGAGCCCCATTGATTTTAACGACGTTGGCGTTTTCGCACAAATTTTTTGCCTGTTCGCAAGTTTTGGTGCGAACCAAACTGGGGGGGGGGGGGGGTGTT
>BLSH010502340.1:560494-583607 GCA_018402905.1 Glandirana rugosa
GAGTGAGGAGTCACGGGTAGTTATGCCGGAGTGGTCACGGGTCGTCACATCGGACTAGTCATCCCTACCCGGCTTGTGGGGGAGGTCAAGCCAAGCGTGGTTTCGCAAGTTTTGGTGCGAACCGAACTGGAGGGGGTGTTCGGCCCATCCCTACTGATCAGGCTACACTGCTGGGCACTGGTGAGGCCGTATTGATGGGCACTGAGGAGTGAGCGCACTTTGCACAATCAACACAGGCAGCCTGAGGACATTGTGTGTGTGTGTGTGTGTGTTTGTGTGTGTATATATACACACACACTTTTTTTTTTTTTTGAGGTGGGGGCACAGGAATCTTGGGTGAGTTCCCACACTTTTTTCCCCAGTACTTTACCCCTGACTTCCAGTGACCAGTATGAGAGAGTGAGAGCAATAACACCAAATTTAACACACCTACTCCCCACTCACACCTGAGACCTTGTAACACTAATGAGTTACATGACACTGGTGAGGGAAATTGACACTTTGGGCACAATTTGGACATTTTCACTTAGGGGTGTACTCACTATTGTTGCCAGCGGTTTAGACATTAATGGCTGTTTGTTGAGTTATTTTGAGGGGACAGCAAATTTACACTGTTATACAAGCTGTACACTCACTACTTTACATTGTAGCAAAGTGTCATTTCTTCAGTGTCGTCTCAAAAGATATAATATTTACAAAAATGATGACAGTAAAACCCTAAAAAAATAAAGTTCAACATATAACAGCCTTTCATATATTGTGCAGTAGTGCAACAGGGGTATGAGCAATCATTATATGCAGGGCCTCTGTTAGGAGGCATAAGGGCCCCATACAGCCTATCTGACAGGGATCCCTCAATCCTGCACTCGACTGTCTGCTGTCACAGGGAGTGGGGGATCGGGAAAACAGGTGGCAGGAGCTGGAACATGTTACATGTTGCACTATAAAAACAGGTGCAACACGTAATATGTTCCAAAAGGTGAACTAAGCCTGTAATATCCATTAAAATTCTAAACATATTGCATATATTATAAAGCAGCAGAGATGTCTTTATTGTAGAACTTTTTTTCACAACAATGAATTAGCTGGGATGATCTTAGGCGTGTTTGGATCCTAGTCTGAACCAACCTTAGCTATCTCGCCAGGAAGCTGTCACAGCGCCCGTCAATCATAATTGGAGCTGAACGGGACAGGTGTTATTGTTCTGAGGTCCAGGCCCATTCAGTTTGTGTTTGCATACACCAAGGGCTTGTGGTGGCTCATGGGGGGTCAGATGTAAATGGATTTGTGTGAATTTTTTTTTGGACCTGAATGGACACGGAGGAAGGCGGGTACAAAAGGAGACAAGTCCATTTACATCCAGACTCCCTAGACCTACTTGGAGCTTTCAATCTAGTCCACATGAAAAACTAACAGATGGACCTAATTGGAAAGCTTGGGTGTGAAGTTCTTAAAGAGGAGCAGGGAGTCTGGGGATTGCACCTTCCAGAGTAGCCTGTGTCATTGTATGTGCATGGGACTGCTTGCTTTGCACTCTCAGCCAGGGAAGGCATACAGTGGGTGGCCGGTACTATAATCTGTGCAGTTCCACTGGTGCAGATCAGAATGCAGCGCAGGATTATCTGCCTACACCCATAGTTGGAGAAAAAGTCCCTCCTCTGCTCTCACCTCCAGGGCCCCTCTGTTGGCCCGAGGGGGCCCAGGAAATTACTATATTCCCTGGTGATCAAGTGGGTGTGGGGCTATGGGTTAGAAAGCCCTATTTTATTTTTTAGCTAGAATTAACTGTAAAGCTGCCCGGGTCCCTCTGTTGAGCTTATGGGGCCTGGGCCCGGTACAACAGGCTGTACTGCCTTATCAGCAGGCAGCAAACAAGCAATTGTGACATTATCTCAGCAATTACTAAAATACAAGGAAAAGGGCAATAATGACTACACACATTGATGTACAAATTCTATAGCACTACTTAGAGAGGGCTAAGGAAATAGTGTGTGTAAACATGCTGCTGCTTTTATAACTGCACATGAAGTTCTGAATGGCAGCAACCCATCAATTTATGGCCTACCAAGCTATGTGCAGCACCTTCCATGCATCACACTCTACAGTCATGCAAGGTGGCCAAGTGCCATATTCAGCCCAGTGTAGGCACCATCTAGCAGGATAGCAACCCAACCAACACCCTATAGCTGACTGTACCCGGGGCAGACTCTGCCCCATACCCTCCTTAGGTATGCCATTGCATATTTAATGTTATGTGTTTTATGTGCACTTGTTTGTATTTTTTTAAGAGCTTTTCACAAGTTAAATAATTTTGTGTGTGAGTCTAGGCTTTATAATGCATCTGAAACACATATACTGTATAGTGCAATTTATTGATGGTACTGTAGAATTTGCCTGCTGGTAACTGCACTAAAGCTACAAAAAACAATGTTTTAAAAAATTGCAAATAACTGATTTATAAAGGAATTCTTCAACTTGTTGAAATGCACCTAAAGCACAGAGATTTGAATAGGTCCATATTAACAAAAATGATCCCACATACAAAAGGATCCTCTATCTCCAAAATTGATTTAGCAAGATTTTCACCTCCACTAAATTATGCCAAAGAACAACTGGAAAGACTGTCTGGCAAAGTTATGGTAGCTAGGTAGAACTATTTTAAGCAGAGAAAAATGCCCAAAAAAATCTTCACCCTCTATAAATGGGCCCTATGTGTCTGCCTCTCATATTACATTTATTCCAGAAAAATATAGGCCTGTTTTCTTTGTTTTACAGCTGTGTTTAAAAAAAATCCAGCATTGCAACTGATTCACCAGAATTCTAGATAGATTTCGAGGTATATCCTAAGAGGATAAATTTGAATAAAAAAACAAATAGTAACTTCTTAGGTGAAACCAGTGTTGCCAACTTTGAGTATTTTTACTGACAGCCAGTTAAAAACAGGTCCTTCTCTCTTGCCAGTAAATGCCAGTGACAGGAAAATGTTGGCAGTAAAAAAATATGGCTGTGATGTTGGTGCGGAACTGCGAGACCATCCAAGTGTGTGTTTGGTCGGCGCCACCAGGGGGGTGGGTCTGGTGGAGGCAGTGCCTGCGTGTGTCGTGTGATGTCATGGTGCAAGGGAGCCGAGCGGAGCGTCCCGGAGCCTCATGTGTGTGTCTGCAGGACGGGAGCAAGGCAAGCCGGGAGTGAGAATGTCATTGCTGTTTGGACTGGAATGGACTAAAGGGACCTCCTGGCATGGAAAGAGACTGTCACTGTGACTCAGGAGGGGACGTGTCGTGTCGGTGAGGTGTTATCATCATCTGTGCTGATACACACTGCTGTCAGTGTCATTGTGTGAGTCCATTTCATGTGTGTGTGACTGCCCATTCTAATTTTTTGCCATCCTGAGTGTTGTACCTGAGATACTTACTTAATATATTGAAAATAAAATAAGAAATATGTTTTGCACTTTAATATCTACCTTAAATCACATCACTAATTGCATATTATACTTGTTTGTAGCCTAAATACTGAAATGTACACTTAAAACTGTAATTTTGCAAATTTTGGAGATGCAATACTGGGTGGAACCAAATAAAGTATTTAAACAATCAGGGCTTGTTTACCCTAGGTGTGGTGACTAGCATTTTTTTGCATTGGATAAATGGCAGTAACCACAAGGGAATATTGAAAACAATTGTTTTTCATGTTCCCCGTTCACATCACAATGGTTGGTGTGATGGGTGGCACCACATGTCAGTACACTGCAGTGCAATGTACCCCACTGCTGTGAGAAAACATGTGTAGTTACCCTTGTGCACTTCATATAAGGTTAAAAAAGAAAGAAAACAGTGCTTACTGCAGGGCAAAAGCTGGCTGCAATACAAAATGGTGCTTTTAGCATATGGGCAATGTGAATGAGCCCTAAGGACCCATTCACATTGGCTGCACACTAAAACTCTCTGCTCTCGGCTGGGTTCACACCAGTGCGCCGCATTTTGGGCACATCGCAACTGTATGCGCGTTTTACACACATTTTAAGGCATGTTCTTCTATTAAAAAGTGCATTTTCATGAAAGCTCATCAAAGTCCTGCATGCTGCTGCTTTCAGAATATGCACTTTCTAATAGAAATCAATGGGAACGTGTCTAAAAATGCGTGTGAAATACGCACACAATCATGCTGCGCCCAAAGCACAGCCCACACACACTGGTGCACTATGTCCATTTTGCTTAGTGGTGTTATGCTCTGTTTCAACTCATTGCACTGTTTTTTTTTTTTACTTTATTGACAGTGTACAAAGTGACAATCCTTTCAGGTGTTCACACTCCAGTATGTTGCATCGTGGTGACATCCAACAGAGCATATCTACATTTTTCCCCACCTCACGTCACACCAATTGTTTTCTTTGTGCCCTTGCGGTGACTGGCATTGATCAGGTACAGAAAAACACCAGTCACTGCACATAGTGTGAACGGGCCCTAAGGGAATAACAAATCAAAGACAAGACTAAATTCAAATTTGAATCATTAACAGATTTCTCCTCTTTCATTTGTTGTTGCTCCTGGCTTGTCCCCATGAAACCCCTCAGCTAGAGAAGTGGAATTTGTCGCTGTTTGGACTGGAAGCCTAACAATAAATGACAGCTAAGTCTTTGATACCATTCATGCCTCATGTATTACCTCAGGCGAGGACATCTATCTTTGCTCAGCATTAGCCCTGGTATTGTTTAATGTGTTCAGGGGACACATTATTAATCATTTACCTCATATATGCCAAACATTACGTTTTGACATTCTGTTTTAAATCTAAAACCAGGAGAGAAAGGACAGCAGTTTCTTGACCATAACATTACTAATCCATTGCAATTCTAACTAAAATCATTGTTATAAAAAAGCCATATAATTCCACTGAGAAATACTGAAAACCAGGCTTGAATAAGTTGCCTGGCATGCCAATGTGAAAAAGCAGGAAGTATGCAAATTGGGAAATAACTATAATGAAACATCTTAATGGAAACTGCTAAAATTTTACTTTGGTTGTAGTTTCCCAACATTAGCATATTAATAGATGGTTATGTCGTCTTATTAATTGTGTTTTCCACTTTTAGCTTGGAATATGGCTGTGCTTGATAAAAGGCACACTAAGCCTGAAACATTGTGCCTTGTGGCTGCAAAACCTGAATAAACAGGCTATGCCAATCTTAAAGAAGAGCTCCAGGACTTTATTTGTATTCCCATGTTTTGAGGATGTTTGCATACATGAATCTACAAACATCTGGAGAGCATCTGCACGTAATTGAAAAAGGTTAACATACCACCACAAGTTGTCGTGCAAAAAAGGTAAATAGTAGCAGTGGCATAACATGAAACTTGTGGGCCCCGATGCAAAAGTTAATCCCCCACTACCACCTGCTGCTTCCACCATGCACCAAGATACTCCCATCACACACCATGATCCTCCAAGTTGCTGCCGGCTGCACATGCACACAAGGTGGGGGCAGGCAGGCCACAGCGGCTGCTGTGAACTAGCCCCTATACCGATGATAACGAACCTTGGCACCTCAGATGTTTTGGAACTACATTTCCCATGATGCTCAACTACACTGCAGAGTGCATGAGCATCATGGGAAATATAGTTCCAAAAAATCTGGGGTGCCAGTGTTTGCCATCACTGCCCTATACTGACAGTCTCAAATGCTACAAATGTCCCTTTACATGGTGGCTCAATATAAATCTTCTTCCTAGATATGGCCTGTATGACAGACATTATTACAAACTTCATCTTCGACCATTATTCAGATTCTATCTCAATGTCTTTAAAGCTGCTACAAGAGGTATTTTCATTCAATTTGTTGTGCATCACTGTATGTTTTTCAACAATGGATCAGAGGCCCTTTTTTACCCAGAGCCAGTTACTAATGGCACTATATAAATAGCTGTTGGGTAAATAGCTTTCATTGGACAGCTGGGTACACAGAGACACTGTACTCAGCTGATCCGAGGTGCTGGGTACCATAAGATCACTGTGATTGGTCACAGTTATCCCATGGGACTAGTTACAGTGCTGATCCCTCCCCTTTCCCTTACAACTGGGGAAGGAGAGAGAGAGAGCAGCTACAGCTACTGATCCATTCATTCTGTTTCAGTGACACAGAGATATTTTTTTGTTACCCTTCCTACCTCCCCTACGTTTGCTAGCTTCAATTCTGTCTTTAGTGACCTATAATCTAACCCCTCACCTACCTTATCCTGCCCGTCTGAACATTAGCCTCATTCATCTTCTTCCTGCCACTGTATGTGACCAGTACATTAACCCCTTCACCCCCTCCATCCTCTGTTTATGAGCTGTACAATAATGTATCGAGTGCACCTTTCTCAGGTTTCATGTTTAATCCCCTCTGTACCAGCATGTTTCTTCATTTCCAAAACATTGTGGCAAAAAATCACATTGAGGTGTCTGCTTTCCAAAAAAGGGGCATTACAGGGGTTTTCATATTACTCTGTCAACAGAAAATAATGGAAACGTTTGTTTTTTAATATTTTTTTTCCCCTTTTTAGAAAAAAAATGTAAAAAACACCAAAAGAAAGCTTTATCTGTTTAAAAAAAATTGCAAAAAATTTATTTGGGTATAGCTTACATGAGTCAAAACAGAGTTTGTACCCTTTACTGCAGTGATATGCAATTAGCGGACCTCCAGATGTTGCAGAACTACAAATCCCATGAGGCATAGCAAAACTGACAGCCACAAGCATGACACCCAGAGGCAGAAGCATGATGGGACTTGTAGTTTTGCAACAGCTGGAGGTCCGCTAATTGCATATCCCTGCTTTACAGCATTGCTTGTATTTTTTTCAAACAGTCCCAGTAACCCTTAATAGATCTTTCTTTTCCTGACTGAAATCTGTTATTTTGAGATACATATGGGCTGGAAGGAAACCTAGACTTACCTACACAATACTTATTGGGGATGGGGAAGTGGGTGTGACACCGGGAAGTGGCGAATACTGAAGATAAACAGGACCTGTGAGGATTAAAGCAACCTTAGGTTTTATGACAAAAGCGGGGGTCATCGAAACTGGGTGGTAGGAAGTGAGTTACCCAGCGCCCAAAGTCCACTTTTTAACCTCTCGTGGCCCTCTCACCCCGGTCATAGATAATCCAGATTTTCCCTCTGCACACTAGACACAGCCTTTCTACACTGTTACTCCTCCAATCCATCCTATCTCACTCAATGTCTCCATCACCAGACCATCCAAACACCCACAATACAATACAGAAACAATCAGGATAAAGGTAAAAGCAGGTCCCCTGGTGGGTGACGCAGGCTCTCCCGAGGAGCGGGGTCTAAGCACTAGCCCTTCTTCACTAGAGCTCCTGATGGTGGAAATGGGTTTTGCTGTGGTCACGGTTGTGGGCTTCAGGGCTGCTCCACCATGACCTGGAAAGAATGTGTGTGCCGCTCAGGCTCGCTAGAGAGGGTATATACGAATGGTGCATCCGCAGTTGCTGTTAGAGTGCTGACAGGGGATGGAGCCCGTCCTGGCTCCTACAATGGTTCAGGAAAGAAAGGGGTAGCCCCTGGAGGTCGCACGTTTAAGGTTTCCTAGAGAGGTGAATAGAGTGGCAACCTCAGCCTGGACTCCAACCAGGCCACGTCTCAAACGCATTTCACTCTACCTCCTGGAGCTTAGTCATGGGGATCAGGAGGTGAGCAAACTGGGGGCTGGTAGCAGATCGGAACCAAGCAGAAGCATAGTCAGTAAACAAGCCAAAGGTAAGTAACAAGTGGTAGCAGGTTGGAATCAAGCAGAAGCATGGTCGAGGAACAAGCCAAAGGTCAGTAACAATATGTAAAGAAGATATGAACAGCAGCACAAGTGCAAGGAGCAAGATATAAGCTGGAGAGACCGCAGTAACCTGGAAGTTCATGGGAGACACAAGGAGTTCAAGGTTCACCAGAAACAAGATAGAATGTAAGGTTGTCCAAGGGATCAGGCAGGAGCTGTCCAGCATCTCAGGTGGCACAGTAGAAGGGATACTGCCAGATGCAACAAAGGTCTTAGGTTCAGATCCAGGTCCTAAACCAACAGTCCTTGGGATTGGGGTTTTTAGTGTTGTAGGGTTGAGGTTTGGATATTCGTTTTTTTTTTGTTGATGGTGTATAGTGGTTTGGGTTTTTTTTTGAGGGGGATATATCTTACTATAATATAATTTTGCTAGTGTGTAATCTAATTTTGTGTGTAATATAATTTTGCTAGTGTATACTTTTTTCGATTTTGGAGTCAGCATTGTGAACTTGTTCCTGACAAAGGCAAAGCTGCACTTTGTTTGCTGCACATCACCGCATACCTGTGGTATAGCACCAAATCACTACATTGGTATAGTGTAGCACCAAATTGGTAAATGCAGAAAATCACCACATCCTCTGCCCCTTATTTCCATAGCTGCTAATAAAGTTAGACAATCCCCAGTATTCATTATGTGATGCAGACATTAAGGAAGTGGCAGAGGTTCTGAATGCACAGCTAGTAGGGGACAAGCAGGTTCTGCATCTGCAAATGTAAGACTGCATCACTTAGAAGAACATCTGGACCACATTTCCACATAGTGTCAGGATCCCCTCTTACCTCCAGTTATAAGATTGTTGAAAGGAGGAGAAACTGCTAAATTTGTGGGCAGTATCTGTAGCTGCTGACTTTTCATTTTTTCTGAAGGAACCTAGAGCTCGGCTTTAAGCTTTAGCAAAAAAACTGGAAGCTGATTGGTTTCTGTGCAGAGCTGAACTAGATTTTGCATTCTCATGTTTTAGTAAATCAACCCCATTGTGTAAAATGTTATTATATTGCTAATAAAAACAGATTGTGTAAAATAAATACATTAATAGGACAAAGAAAAAAATAATTTAACATTTTATTAACATCCGTTAATCTGTGTAGTAACAGTGTTGAGAACAATATTTTTGTATGAATAAGTGTTCATGTAACATTCATGGTTTTATAATACTCCCGTGCATATTCTGTGTCTCAGAATTTACACCCTGTGATAGTGATGAGTTTTACTAGCCGCTTATACTGGCACACGACTTCCTCACTGGAAGGACTTGCTGCACTATATATGCCACTTTGAATACACATTACAGCTCTGCAAAGTGATTCAAACGGGTGAAGGTTAATTAATTCAGACTGAGCGTATGTTTGTGCAAAATAAAACACCACTTCCATCTCCTGCAATTAGCAGCCCTTCCCTTCTGTTCTTCATCACAATCTTCTGCTTGAGCTTTCCTTCCTCTGACATGTTTTCTGCTTGCCCAAAGGGCTGTCCAGTGGTTTCTGCATCAAAAATTTGTAGCATTCTCATAGTGACTTTGCAGTCCAGCTATAACTGACATCATATTTAGCTAGCCTTTTTGCGGAACAATACTCTTAAAGAGGAAGTAAACCCTGATGGGTTTTACTTCCTCTTCGTTGCTTAGCATTACCCTTCCATATGGAACTGTTCCAATACCCGCAGGTAAAGCACTTTGTTACTTCCATGAGCTGCCTCCCCCACCGATAAGTTGACTCTGACTCCCTTCAAACAAAAATGTCAGGTCGACCCACACTTCCCAGACTTGATTTCTTTGATTTACAACTTGCTTCTCACTGGTTCTACATCAATGCTCTACAATTTTATGCACAAGTGGGCAGTAAAACCATAAAAATGAGCCCAAATTTGGCACCTCACTACATCATGTTTTTATAATGTCCTAGCCTTGGAAACTAATTATAAAGTTTTATACCAATGGTAATCTATATTTACCCACCTAGCACATTTAACCCTAGGTTCCACAAAGAATTGTTTCCACTGCTGATAAGACTCAGGAACCTATATGCATATATGGTAGATTTGCCTGATAGCTCAGTCTTTATGGAAACAAGCCACGTTAAGCACCCCATCCACATGCTACTAGTTGAAGTACTCCCTAACCTCAAACCGGATGGCCTCTTTAAATTCATCATGTGTTTTGACAGCAACCGAACAAACTATAGCAAAAAGCCTGGTTGTTTGACTCACTGCCGTTATCTGAGTTGAAATTTAAACGTCACTGAACATTCTCCAATGAAAAATTAACAAAGAAACTCTTTGGGGCGATGTCCAAATAAAAAATAAAAAAACTGGGTTCTGTGGATTTCACACTGCCTACTGGTGGACTGATAGACCTGTGATATTGACTGGCTCCAAGGCACTTACTCCCCCTTCCTATTTTGTTCCCTGTCCCTTCCTTGCTAACACCTTTTCATCCCCAGGTGCTTAGGTTAACATCGGTAGCGCCCCCCCAATCCATGCGCCCGGGCCCCTAATCTTCATGCAGCGTTTTATTTTGGGGGGGGGGGGGTTGTAGAAGCACATAATTAGAGCTTGAGGCTCTTATTGGCTTCAAATGCGCCCTGAGCCCACACATTTGCGTGATAATAGCAAATTAATATTCTCTATTGTCTTCCTGATTCTCTTCCCGGCCAATCAGGAAGCAGGTCCTGAGTCCCAGGAGTCCTAAGCCAATCGGGTCTCAGGACCCACTTCCTGTTCAGCAATGTCTGTTCAGCCGGGAGGAGAAGCCCCGGCTCTTCCCTCAGCTGGAGCCAGAAGCAGCAGCCCTACCCCTTGTCCTCGATCCTTGTCATCTCCTAAGGTAAGGCCGTCTCCCACGGGGGGTGGCGGCGGTGTGAGTGAGGGGGGGGGGAGGTTTGTTTGCCCACCAAAATATTGAGCACCAATCGCCACTGGTTAACGTTATTTTCAAATTTCCAATTTAGTTATAGGTTAGGTTTTCACAGGCATTTCTTCTGTTGCTCTTCACTATTGTCATCCCAATGTAACTGAATACTATGTTATATTCCTGCATGACGCAATATCAGTACTGTGGTTGTCCAATTACCTGTATACTCCGATTTTCAATAAATATATTGATTATAAAAGTGGAAAACTATTTATTCCCTTTCGGTCTCTTAAATATACTATTGAAATTATTTTAGTATATCTGTTCCATAGGTGCAAATAATGTGTTGGTTTTTGCCAGAATTCTTAAGAGCTGGTAACTTTATGTGTCCTCTGCCTATGGCTATGAAGATGCGGAGGTGCTGAGGAGCAAATGAGGACAGGTCTGTATGCTCTGTAATGCATTATAAATGGTGGGCAGGGCTGACAGCACATGGCTTGGAATTCAGAGCCAAAAATACACTATGGTTGGTGGACCCAGGATCAACATGGAGGTTGCTGCCAGGTAGAGGGACCCAGATGTCTCATTAAAGAGAACCTGTCACTAAAAAATGCATCACATAGAGAGTTTTCTGTCTCCTATGTGATAAAAAAAAGCTTTGTTAAAAAAAGTCACACCGAAGCACTTAAAATACCTCACTCCAAAATAATTTTTGAGCCCCCCACATACATGAACATAAGAACTTAAATGGGATTGCTTACTCATGAAAATATTAATTGCATAAACATGCTACAACAATGCCAGTGTATACAAACTGATGTGAGATCAATCATTCTAGGCCGATTAGTCACAATTAACTATACATTGATGACCTCTAGGGGTTTTCAAAGCATTGCCAATGAAAATATAGGGTATTGAAGTCACTTTTAAGATTTGACATGTATATATTTACTGCAATCTCGTTTTTTTATATTTTACCCAAAAATTTTATTGGGTTTGTGGGCTCTAAAATTATTTTTTTACTGAATTTGTGCATTCTCCAAACTGTTGCGCTAATTTTGTCTGACATAAAAAATTGAAACTATTACTATTTTATTCTCTAGGGTGACTGCTTTCAGAACATATAATGTTTTGGGGGCTTTATGTAATATTCAGACCCTAAATTATTTGTTATCTATGTTTGAAAAAAATGCAAACTGGTTCTGGCATCAACAGGGTTAAAGTGTGTGTGTATCTATCTATATATATATGTAGATACATATATATATATATATATATAGATATATAGATATATAGATATAGATAGGTATATATACAGTTGTACTCATAAGTTTACATACCCTGGCAGAATTTATAATTTCTTGGCCATTTTTCAGAGAATATGAATGATAACACAAAATCTTTTCTTTCACTCATGGTTAGTGTTTGGCTGAAGCCATTTATTATCAATCAACTGTGTTTACTCTTTTTAAATCATAATGACAACAGAAACTACCCAAATGACCCCGATGAAAAGTTTACATACCCTGGTGATTTTGGCCTAATAACATGCACACAAGTTGACACAAAGGGGTTTGAATGGCCATTAAAGGTAACCAGAACTCTCTGAGGCTCTGAAAAAAAGAATTTCTGCGCTACATAAAGATGGCCTAGGCTATAAGGAGATTGTCAAGACCCTGAAACTGAGCTGCATCACAGTGCCCAATACCATACAGCGGTTTAACAGGATAGGTTTCAATCAGCACAGGCCTCGCCATGGTCGACCAAAGAAGTTGAGTACACATGCTTAGTGTCATATCCAGAGGTTGTCTTGGGAAAATAGACGTAATAGTGCTGCCAGCATTGCAGCAGGGGTTGTAGGGGAGGGGGGTCAGCCTGTCCGTGCTCAGACCATACGCCGCACACTGCATCAAATTGGTCTGCATGGCTGTCATCCTAGAAGGAAGCCTCTTCTAAAGATGATGCGCAAGAAAGCCCGCAAACATTTTGCTGAAGACAAGCAGACTAAGGACATGGATTACTGGAACCATGTCCTGTGGTCTGATGATACCAAGATGAACTTATTTGGTTCAGAAGGTGTCAAGCATGTGTCACGGCAACCAGAGTACAAAGACAAGTGCTGCCGGCACTGGGGAGCTACAGTTCATTGAGGGAACCATGAATACCAACATGTACTGTGACATACTGAAGCAGAGCATGACCCCCTCCCTTTGGAAACTGGGCCGCAGGGCAGTATTCCAACATAACGACCCCAAACACACCTCCAAAATGACCACTGCCTTGCCAAAGAAGCTAAGGGTAAAGGTGTTGGACTGGCCAAGCACGTCTCCTTATTGTTCATCTGTGGGGCAACCTTAAAAGGAAGGTGGAGGAGCGCAAGGTCTCTAACATCCACCAGCTTTGTGATGTCATCATGGAGGAGTGGAAGAGGGCTCCAGTGGCAACCTGTGAAGCTTTGCTGAACTCCATGCCCAAGAGGGTTAAGGCAGTGCTGGAAAATAATGGTGGCCACACAAAATATTGACACTTGGGGCCCAATTTGGACATTTTCACTTAGGGGTGTACTCACTTTTGTTGCCAGAGGTTTAGACATTAATGGCTGTGTGTTGAGTTATTTTGAGGGGGACAGCAAATTTACACTGTTATACAAGCTGTAATACTCACTACTTTACATTGTAGCAAAGAGTAATTTCTTCAGTGTTGTCACATGAAAAGATAGAATAAAATATTTACAAAAATGTGAGGGGTGTATTCCCTTTTGTGAGATACTGTATGTGTGTGTGTGTATATATATATATATAATCTCACAAAAGTCAGTACACCCCTCACATTTTTGTAAATATTTTATTAGATCTTTTCATGTGACAACGCTGAAGAAATTACACTTTGCTACAATGTAGTGAGTGTACAACTTGTATAACAGTGTAAATTTACTGCCCCCTCAGTATAACTCAACCCACAGCCATTAATGTTATTTTGTGTGGCCACCATTATTTTCCAGCACTGGCTTAACGCTCTTGGGCATCGCGTTCACCAGAGCTTCACAGGTTGCCACTGGAGTCCTCTTCCACTCAACAACATCATGGAGCTGGTGGATGTTAGAGACCTTGTGCTCCTCCACCTTCCATTTGAGGATGCCACACAGATGCTCAATAGGGTCTAAGTGTGGAGACATGCTTAGCCAGTACATCATCTTTACCCTCAGCTTCTTTCGCAAGGCAGTGGTCGTCTTGGGGGTGTGTTTGGGGTTGTTATTGTGTTGGAATACTGCCCTGCGGCCCAGTCTCCGAAGGGAGGGGATCATGCTCTGCTTCAGTATGTCACTGTACATTTTGGCATTTATGGTTCCCTCAATGAACTGTAGCTCCCCAGTGCTGGCAGCCCTAGACCATGACACTCTCACCACCATGCTTGACTGTGGGCAAGACACACTTGTCTTTGTATTCCTCACCTGGTTGCTGCCACACACGCTTGACACCATCTGAGCCAAATAAGTTTATCTTGGTCTCCTCCTCTCTTGGTGTTCTGTTAAACCACTGTATGGTCTTGGCTACTGTGCTGCAGCTCAGTTTCAGGGTGTTGGCAATCTTCTTATAGCCTAAGCCATCTTTATGTAGATCAACAATTCTTTCTTTGAGATCCTCAGAGTTCTATGCCATGAGTTGCCATGTTGAACTTCCAGTGACCAGTATAAGATCGTGAGCGTGATAACACCAAATTTAACACACCTGCTCCCCATTCACAGCTGAGACCTTGTAACGCTAATGAGTCACATGACACTGGGAGGGAAAATGGCTAATTGGACCCAAATTTGGACATTTTCACTTAGGGGTGTACTCACTCTTGTTGCCAGCGGCTTAGACATTAATGGCTGTGTGCTGAGTTATTTTGAGGGGACAGCACATTTACACTGTTATACAAGCTGTACACTCACTACTTTACATTGTAGCAAAGTGTCAAGTAGTCCAATGTAGCATGAACTTCCCATTTAAATGGCAACCCCACGTGACCCATCTCTCAGACCTATTCCTAAAAAAACATCTACACATACTTAAATCCATCACGGTCGATCTCCAGAAGTGGGACAAACCGACCTTCTCTTGGTTTGGCTGGGCAGCCATCCTCAAGATGAATGTCCTCCCAAGGCTGCTCTACGTCTTGTAAGCCCTCCCAATCAAACTTCCAGGCAGCTTCTTTACAGCCTATAAATGGCTATGTCTAAACTGTCTCTGGAAACAGAAGCACCCGAGGGTGAGCTATAATCAATTAGGCCGAAAGAAAAAGGCAGAATAGGCCTTCCTGATCTTAAGCACTATTACCTAGCTACTCATCTGACAAGGATGATAGATTGGAGAGCCCATGATGGGCTCAAGGACTGGGTTAATCTTGAATCTTCCTTCTCCCCCATACCCATGAAGCTGACACCGTGGATCCTACTGGCTCACCTCCCACAGGCAATAAAAGAACACCCACTGATCTACCCGACGTTACAATGCTTCAAAGAAGCAAGTGCGAAGGGAAACCTCTCGACTGCCCCAGGACCATTAATGCCGATCCAACACAACCCTGCTTTCCCCCCCGGGCCTCCACAGCAAATTTCTAGTAGACGTATGGCCACACCCCAAGATGCATGCATACCAGTTTTATGACGGAGAAAAGAACCGTGACCGCACTCAGCGGCCAACCAAGGGGGAACAAAGCCCCTTCCCCCACTGGGCCTACTTGCAAATCCGCCACTTCTTGAGGGACCTATCAGGCAAAGTTTCCCTATTGAGACCGCTCACACCATTCGAAACATTATGCATTCAAAACTCTCCCCAATGACATTTGATATCCACACTACACGCTATGCTATTCACCAACACGCCCCCAACCTAGGGGAAGCCTGCAAGACTTGGAAGAGAGACCTACAAATAGACATCTCGGAAACCCAATGGGAACGCATCTATACCTTAGCCCACAAGGGGTCGCTAAATGTGATGGTCCAGGAAAACAACTACAAAACACTAACCAGATGGTACCGTACACCTGCTCTGTTACATAAACTCAATCCATCCCAGATACTTGCTGGAGATGCCTGGATGATGAGGGGACGCTACTACATATATGGTGGTCATGCCCCAAAATCCGCCCCTTCTGGGCTAAGGTCAGAGAGATCACGGAACAGGTCACTACCGTACAGGTGGAACTCTCACCAGCCCACTTAATACTGCAACACCTCCCTGTTCCCACACGCTCGTACTGTAAATCTCTCATCATGCATATGGTCAATTCTGCAAAATTATGCATACCAAAACACTGGAAATCCCAGCACACACCAACGGTCTTAGAATGGTTCCACCGTATTAATAAAACAGCCAAGACAGAGAAACTGATCCATATAGCCAAGGATACACCAGCCAAATATACATGCACATGGGCATGTTGGACGCATTTCGTAACCACAGACAGGTATAAAGAACTCGCCTCACCCAGCGCCTTGAATGCTTCACACTGAATCTAAAACCGCTTAGCATTTCGGACACAGACATGCCCTATTCCTTTCCTCTGTACCCCCGAGTCCGTGGAGGGAGAGACCCCAAACAGGGGAAGAAGTCGGGCACTCACCCACCTGTGCCTAAAAGAGAAAACACACTATGGAATAGCTGTCACGGCACGACTCTAATGACCCTTGAGTTAAGACTCTTATTCTCTTGACCCACCCTAGGCTGTCGTGGAGACAGGAAAGGCGGGTAACGCCCACCCTTGTCCCCAGGATTTTCCTCCCCCCTTTCCCCCCCTTCCCCTTCTCCTCCCCCTCCCGGCCTGACCCCCCCCATTTTTCCCCCACACCACCCCTCATTTAGCCCCCCCCCACCCTACCCTTTCAAGTTTAACGAGTCACACCTACTCACCCTCAATTCGGGCCTCTGAACATGAGGCCACTTCTGTAACCTGTTATTTCTAATAAAACTTTTATTGGAAAAAAAATATTTACAAAAATGTGAGGGGTGTACTCACTTTTGTGAGACACTGTATATACACACATTATATGCTTATACTTCATAGACCACATAGTCCAGTGACTACATCCCTCCATAGAATTTATCTGGTGGATGCTCAGGAGCATTGACCTGAAAATGGGAAGCAAATGGGACTTTAAATGGGATGTAGACAATTCTGCATCTCCATCCCAGGTTCTTAGAAAGAGAAAAGAATTGGGACTTTGGTTGACGTCAGCAATTTGTGGTTGTGCTAAAAATGTTTATTTACCTTCCAAAGGAAGGGCATGGTGAATACCATTGTGGAGTTTCCATAATTTATACAAAACAACAGCATTGGAATATAGATTGAAAGGCACATATGCATATCAGATCATAAGTCACTCTGCCTGCTGGTAGAGGTGGAGGCTTTCCCATAGCATGCGATGAACAACAATTGATCAGGTTATTAGAATCAGAATGGCCATAAGTGTATATAAAGTCCATAGATTTGCTAGCGTAGACAGGCGGAATCTTTGTATACCCGACGCATTTCGTGGGACCCCGCCCACTCATCAGGGTAGATGTGATGATGTGCTATATAAAAGATATATACATGTATGAATAATTAAAAAGCCAATGGTCAAAGGATTTATCTATGTATTATAGGTTCAAACAAGTCGGCATATTTGAGGGCAAGGTGATCAAAACCTACCCTTACGCATGCTGAGCGATGTGTCAGAGGGGGCCATTCCCCGTGGACGTCCATGCCGGGAGCTGACGACGGGGTGGAAGGAGCCAGGAAGGGCCACAGCACGGGTCGCCCGAGAAGCAGACATCTAGGGATGGACATGTCGGTGTTAATGTGTGGGTGGGGACATTATGTGAACAAGCTGGGAGTACAACGTGAGGGTGCCAGTGGCAAGCCAGGAAGATAGAGTGGAGGAGTGTGCATGTGAGAGCATTGACCTTTACTGTTCTATTAATACAGTATGTCATCTTTAAAAGTTCTTTCAACTATGCTTGCGTTGGAAAATATTGCAAATGTTTGCAATTTTCTTGAATCCTGTGTAAATGGATGTTCTGATAGTTATCAATTGCATAATAATAAAGACATTCTTACGTAACATATAACTCCTTTTGCACTTTGATGGAGAAATTATGTGAACCTTCTATTTAGAATTTAGTGGAATCTTGTTTATTGGCAGTGGCCTTGATAAAATAACTTCTATTGCTGTTGAACAAACCTATGCATGCATTGGCTAGGAGTTACTATTCCTGTATACAGAATGGTTTCATATTTGTTTTATGTGCAAACATGGCCTGCTTCATATATAGTTTTACATAATTTGAGTGGGATTGGGATCAGATCTCTTACTTGGCTATCTTAAATTAAAGATTGTTACCAAAACATTTCATATTCCTGATATGTGTCTGTACCATTTACTTGTGCTAAAATGTATCCTGTTCTCTTTGTATTGCTTCCTTTGTGCAGAATACCTGGTGATCCTGCCAGTCCCCCGCTTTCCTATTTCATACTGACCATGGTAGGCATGAGAGCACATGCATCTCAGCGTGGTCAGTTTTCTGGCTTTGCTGGGAGAACAGCCTGCCTATCCTCCAATGATTAGACTTGTGCTGACATGCGCCCCCCTGCACAGTGATTTACTGGAAAGATCAGTCTCCTTAATCTGAGTTCACACTGGCATTAAGAGCAGGCGTTTGAGAGGCTTTAAAAATACCCCTCAAATGCCTATGCACAAGATACAGTAGACAGCACATGGTGCTGTTCACACTAAGCGTTAGCACCACGCTGCTTCAAAATTAAAGCCTCATGTCGAGTTAGGAGGTGTTTGAAGCCCTTCAATGCCTCCCATTCAAATCTATGGTAACGCCTCGCAACTGCTCTGGCAGGTAGTTGTGGGGCGGTTGCGGGGCATTAAGATGACTTCATTTACTGTAATGGAATAGGTATTTGTGGAACAGTTTTAACACTTGTCAAATGCTTCAAAACTGCCCATAGGGCGTTTAGAGAGGGTTGTTAATGCTTGTAATACGCCTCAATCTGCGCTCATTGACGCTTGTCTGACGCCCATACAAATGCTATAGACATTTAGTCCAGTGTGAACAAGCCAAAAGAAACAGACTATACATAACCAAGTCCTCACTTCTGCAGCTGAAATGTAAAAAATAGTGTTTATCAGTACTTAAAAGCGCTTTTTGATGCATGAATAGTCCCTCCTAACAGCTGTACAGATCCCAATAAGTAGCTACAGAAAGCGTTGGCTTGAGATTATAAACAAAGATATACAGTTCCACTGGTTACTAAATCTAACAGTTCAGATTATTCCTCTGTTAACCTGTTGCCTCCAGCATAGCATATACACTATATTACCAAAGGTACTGGGACACCGGCCTTTACACGCACATAAACTTTAATGGCATCCCAGTTTTAGCCCGTAGGGTTCAATATTGAGTTGGCCCACCCTTTGCAGCTATAACAGCTTCAACTCTTCTGGGTAGGCTGTCCACAAGGTTTAGGAGTGTCTATGGGAATGTTTGACCATTCTTCCAGAAGTGCATTTGTGAGGTCAGGCACTGATGTTGGACAAGAAGACCTGGCTCCCAACCTCCGCTCTAATTCATGCCTAAGGTGTTCGATCAAGTTGAGGTCAGGACCCCTGAAAAACAACCCAATGCCATAACCCCACTCCACCAAATTATTTGGACCAATGTACAAAGCAAGGTCCATAAAGACTCGCTGATCCATGTCTTTATGGACCTTGCTTTGAGCACTGGTCCAAATAATTTGGTGGAAGGGGAATTATAGTGTTGGGTTGTCTTTCAGGGGTTGGGCTTAGCCCCTTAGTTCCAGTGAAGGGAACTCTTAAGGCATCAACATGCCAAGACATTTTGGAGAATTTCATGCTCCCAACTTTGTGGGAACAGTTTGGGGATGGCCCCTTCCAACATGACTGCGCACCAGTGCACATAGCAAGGTCCATAAAGACATGAATGAGCGAGTTTGAGGTGGAGGAACTTGACTGGCCTGCACAGAGTCCTGACCTCAACTCGATAGAACACCTTTGGGATGAATCAGAGTGGAGACTGCGAGGCAGGCCTTCTTGATCAACCTCAGTGCCTGACATCACAAATGCAGTTGTGGAAGAATGGTCAAACATTCCCATAGACACTCCTAAACCTTGTGGACAGCCTTCCCAGCGGAGATTAAGCTGCAAAGGGTGGGCCAATTTAATATTGTACCCTACGGATGACATTAACGTGTATGCGTAAAGGCAGGCGTCACAATACTTTTGGCATATCTGTTGTGTTGGAGAAGTGGGTCTTCTTCCAATGCATCACATATATGCGCACTGGTTTTGGTAGCATGCATGTGTGCGATACCGGTAGTCATGGCAACAGGGTCTCTGTGTTCCACGCTGGCCGCGGCTGGTTCCTTCCTGGATACCCCTGTTCCGTCTTGGACTTTGATGACACCCTCCTTCCTGCTGCTCACCACGGTGCTTTTCTTCTAGCTAAGCTACGTGGCTCCATCAATATCGCCAGTGTCAGTGACACCATCTTCCCATGCCGGCGGATCCGGCTCGCAACCAATGTTAATTTTGGCAGCAAATTTCAATTTAGTTTTAGTCTTAGTCTTAGGACTAAAATGACATTTTAGTTTTAGTCCCATTTTAGTCTTCTGCAATTGTTTTCATTTTAGTCATATTTCGACTAAATCTATAGGACATTTTAGTCGTCTAAAATCTAATGGGTGTAGTTACATTGTAATGCTTTATTTAAGCATTTCTCTACAATTTCCACGCTCATTATATACTGCTGGAGTGAAAAATCTAATATGTTATTATTTATGGTATTGAGGTATGAACATGCACTACACACCAGTGTTAATTCTGGCATCAAATTTCAATTTAGTTTTAGTCTGTCTTTTGACAGTTTAGTTTTAGTTGTATTTTAGTCATCTCAATTGTTTTAGTCGTATTTTAGTTGACTAAAATGGTATTAAGTTAGTCGACTAAAATGTTTTAGATGGTTTTAGTCGTCAAAATTAACACTGCTCGCAACACACTTGTAGCTGGCATTGTTTTGAGGATTAAATGGTCGGCGTCCCTCGTTTGGTTGTCCCGGTCTGACTTAGTGATCCATCAGTGCCTGAGTCAGCCTCACAGCCAGTGTGGTAATGTTGTCATCCAACTTTTTACTGTTTTAATCTTTCAATAAATTGCCAGCAAATCTTTTGAGAACATGCGGTTTATTGCAGCCATTACTCAATAATTTTGGCTTATCTTCTGAGCGCTGATTGCAGTGATAGCCTGTTATTGGCTATTACAGCAGTCACTCAGTAAAACTTTCCACTGTACTCTCTTTCTCTTTCTGAATAGATAAAAGATACATTACATATTTTTCTTCTAGTCAGAAGAGAAGAATGTAAATGAAAAAAGGTCTGCGTGTAAAAAAAATAAAATAATAATAATTCTAATAATTAAGATATAATAGCTAGATCAGGCTTGATCTAGATTAGTGTCAGGGATAATGATAGTGTCAGCATGTTTTAGTGAGGATTACATTATTTTTTTTAATTATTTAGTATCAGTGCGTTGAAGGTAGATTTAAAAAAATAAAAAACAAAATGTGCACTATTGTTTTTTGGCCCTACTACGAATATAACAATAATTATGATACCCATACTGTATATATTTTGTTGGTGGATCATGGTAATGGTAAGAAATATACAGCAAAAGTCTAACAATTTTTAAAATATGTTAGGCCAGTTTTTCTTTAATAATAAAAATAAATAAAATAAATAAATACATAAAAAGAATAAAAGCATATCCATTACAATTTATCAAAGGAGTTAATGGCCTTGATTGTTTAAATTGGGCCTTCATTATTCAGCTGCAGGTTACATAAGATTGTCTATATTAATAAACCAAGCTAAAGGTCAGATCATATTTAGGAGCTACATTTTCAGAAAACATTGTTTACATACTTCCTCACACAACCGTCACATAGTTTAGCTAATTCAGGTATTGACTATTTATTACAAATATTTTCTGAACCTCATGTGCCACATGCAGCCACCATAATAGTGACTGTCTGTATGAGATCATACGCTTGTAAACTTAGATGCTTTTTGCATAGGCGTTTACCTGTGCATGCACGTATGAAGTATTTGCAGATGGTTCACATTTGGGAGGTATAGGTGACTACCAGGGATGAGCTGAAGTACCTGGGTTCAGTTCAAGGCAGGTTCACAGAACATGACTAAAGCTTGGGTGCCAAATTTGAACGCCTATATTGTCAATGAAGGTCGAATGTTAAAAATCATTAATGGCCATTTTCTAGGTTATAGACAAGGGGTTGTCAAACGAGTAGCACAAGGGGTGGGGCAGGGAACATACAGCCCGGTAGGCCAGGAAAGATGGGGACAAACATGCACTTCACCCTCTTGAACCATACCAGGTCACATGCCCACAACATGGGGAGTACCTTACCAAGGGGTCCTCCTGGCAAAGAACTTTGTCTGCTTGTTGAAGAGGACAAAAGCATCTTTCCCATAACCCTGGCCAAGTGCTTGTGTGGGTCTGCAGGGCTTATCAAAATCTGAAGCTCCCTTCAGGGTCACCCAGACAAAGCACCCCCACCATGCAGATGAGAAAGGGATATATAGCACCCCTACTTATTCTTACACAATAAAGAAAACCGTAAATAACACACAGTTTTTGAAAGGTCCTTTTATTAAAAATTCAAAAATTCAAAAAATCCAGCTTCTATTATATTGTCCAGTGATTCAGATCTATGTCAACCAAGATGAAGGATGGCAGCCAAGAAAAAACAAAAAATGCCAACTGATGGAAATGTCCACTCCAGTCACTGGCTAGTGCAGAGTGACATCATCTGGCCTCCAACTCTAAAAGTAAATGAAGGGGCAGGGTCGCCCAGGTGACATCATTGACCAAATATGGCCATGTGGTCATATTTGGTCAGTGATGTAAAGCTATCCTGATTCCTGACCAGTAAATGAATGGGGCCAGATGACTTCACTAGTTGCTAAGGATGCAGTGGGGGCCGGCACCTGAAGCTTCCTTAGCAACCATTGAGAAATAGGAAGCTGTCATAGATAGTATTAGCGGTAGAAATCCATTACTATATGTATATGATGTTTGGCTCCTGCCGAACAGGCTAAATGTTTAGTGTTTGGATGAAGAAAGTGAAGGGCTGGTGCTCGTCAGACACCATGTATGTAAGCTATCTGTTCAACCAAGCTTCTCAGGCTGCCAGTGCTGTGAAGCATATCCAATAGACTCCAAAGGACCCTTAGCAATTGACGTCTATGTGAACCCACCTACCTATCTCAATATGTGGCTCCCTTTTTTGTTTGGCCTCTCTCTCAGTACCCTTTATAAGATATATGTAGTGCAATATCCGGAGTCCAGCCATGTGATCT
>BLSH010502340.1:612868-653358 GCA_018402905.1 Glandirana rugosa
TCTCCCCCTCCTGTCACAATACCCCCTTCATACTGCCCCTCTCCTGTCACAATACGCCCCATCAAACTATGTCATGGGTCAGGGGCCCTTCATGGTTTCTTGCACCAGGGCCCTTAAGGTTCTAGTTGTGCCTCTGTGTACAAGGCCTTATTTTCCAAACAATTCACCAAACCGTGTGATGAAATGAATGTATTTTGTGCCAAACTAAGTGGAAGCTGAACCTTGTAATGATCCCAAGCCTTGAGCTTCCATAGTAATCTCTTTTCAGGAATGTATTCTTTGCAGTAAATTGGGCTGGCATTCATAAATCCTTTGCAGTTTCATCCCTGGTATATTTTGCTAAAACTCAGAGACAGATGGAGCACAGGGTGATTAACCTTCAGATAAAATCTTGTATGTTGAGATTTAAAACCTCAGATGCTTCTATTATAATAATTATCTGTAGATTGTATTAACCATAAACCCTCTCTCTGTATTCTAGACAAATATCTCCTGCCTGGGTTGGTGTTCGTATATCGCTGATTGCAGTCGCTTGTTACTCAACAAATGTCTCCATGAGGAGCAGCTATGTTTATACTGTAGCTTAATATTTAGATTTAATGTATTGTTAGAGCATTTCACACATCACTTTAGCCCCCCTTTGTATCAGCATGTAACGCATGTGAAGCTATACTATAATTATGCTTGATATTTTGAGCCTTGAAGCCATTTGCACGTGAAATATATGAAATGTCTAGGTCTAGGGTCACATCTATGGGGGCTGTGCTTGATGCGTTTTTCAGGCACGTTCTGCAGTGCATTTTGTGTTTGTAATCCCTCCTTTTTATAATGCGTTTTACATTTTTTTTCTTTAACCACTTCAGCCCCGGGAAAGATTTCCCACTGTAGGACCAGAGCACTTTTTGCTATTCTGAACGGCATCGCTTTAGCTGAATATTGCGTGGTCGTGCGACATTGTACCCAAATAAAATTTGCGTCCTTTTTTCCCCACAAATAGAGCTTTCTTTTGGTGGTATTTGGTCACCTGTCACCTGTGTCATTTCTGATCACCGCTATAAACAAAGAACGACAATTTTGAAAAAAAAACATTTCTTGCTTTTTTGCTAAAATCCAAATCCAAAAAAAATTATACAAAAACAAATTTATTCATCGGTTTTTGTCGATTTATATTCTTCCTCATATTTTTGGTAAAAAAAAAATCGCAATCGGCATTTATTGATTGGTTTGCGCAAAACCATGAGAATTAATTTCTGGTGTTTTTACATTTTTTTTTTTTTTTTGTAATGGTGGCGCCCTGCGATTTTTATTGGGACTGCGATATTGGGGCGGACATGTCGGACATTTTTGACACTTTTTTGGGACTAATGACTTAATACAGCGATCAGAAATTTAAATATCCACTGATTACTGTATAAATGTCATTGGCAGTAAAGGGGTTAACCTGCAGGGGGGAGATCTAGGGGTTAACTGTGTTCCCTAGGCGTGTTCTAACTGTGAGGGGGCTGGGCTGCCAGGGGCATAAGAGATCTAACTGATCCCAGTGACAGGAATCAGTAGATCTCATACATGCCGCCTGTCAGAATGGGAAACCGCCGTGTTTACTTTGGCAGTTCCCCGTTCTTTCCCTCTGGCAGCTCATCACGGCTCGCCGGCGGACATCGGGTCTGCCCAAGCCCCGGGCACACTCCTCCAGAGTGCGGTGGGCACGAGTGCGTGCCGCCGCCAGCGCGCTCACGCCCTCTAGCTGCCTGTCCATAAATCGCCGTCTATTTATGGCAATTCGCGAGACAGCTCCACACTGCCGCAGTAAATATACTGCGCAAGGTGTGGAAGTGGTTAAACACACTGTAAATAGCCGGTTGCTAAGGAGCGGGCCAGGAAGCAGACCACTGTGTCCTTAACAACTGATGAGTCTTCCACTGTCGGCGGCCAACAGCTGAATGTTAAAAAAAAATTGCCGGCAAAAAAAAAAGGTGGAAAAAAAAAAACGGCGTTGGGTCCCCCCCAAAATGTTTTAAAAAATGGCGTTTGGCCCCCCAAATTCCAGGGGCATATCGGTATCTGGAAGCCCTTTTTAACAAGAGGACCCCCAGATTCCAGCCCCCCACCCCATGTGAAGGAGTATGGGGTACATTGTACCCATTCATCAAAAAAGAAGTGTAGTGTTACAAAACACAAGAGAGTTTTTGACAAGTCCTTTATTGAAAATCATGTCTTCTTCCTCCTGTGGTTTCTTCTCCCTCCGCTGTCTTCTTACTCCAGTGTTTCTTCTCCTCTTCTCTCTCTGGTGATGTCTTGTTCATTCGCTGCTGCCTGCTAAAAAAAAAAAAATGTGTTTTTTCTGTGTAGGCTCCTGCTGTCTGCCATTTCTTATATAGCCATGGGGCGTGGCCATCCGGTCACATCACCCGGAGATCCGCCACTTGTGACGTTGCGTGAGCTGTTCCATAGATGTGAACGTGTACCATAGGAAACCTTGTTAAATGGACTGTAGTGCATTTCTGCAAACTGCAAAACGCACTAAAAAATGCATAGGTGTGAACCTAGGGTAAAGGTTTACATCTCCTCTAAAGCAGGGATAGGCAAACTTTTGAGCCTAGTTTGCCAGTTTTGTAAGAAACTGAGAGTGCCAGATAAATGTCAATCTAAATCAAGAAAAGGAATACTTAGTAAATAAATTGTGATGCTATAATGCAGCAATATACAGGTATATATACTGTTGTGCTCATAAGTTTACATACCCTGGCAGAATTTATGATTTCTTGGCCATTTTTCAGAGAATATGAATGATAACACAAACATTTTTCTTTCACTCATGGTTAGTGTTTGGCTGAAGCCATTTATTATCAGTCAACTGTGTTTACTCTTTTTAAAGCAGAATGATAACAGAAACTACGCGAATGACCCTAATCAAAAGTTTACACACACCAGTTCTTAATATTGCCTCCTTTAACATCAATGACATCTTGAAGTCTTTTGTGGTATTTGTGGATGAGGCTCTTTATCTTCTCAGATGGTAAACCTGCCCATTCCTCTTGGCAAAAAGCCTCCAGTTCCTGGAGATTCTTGGGCCGTCTCGCATGAACATCATGTTTGAGATCTCCCCAGAGTGGCTCAATGATATTGAGGTCAGGAGACTGAGATGGCCACTCCAGAACCTTCACTTTATTTTGCTGTAGCCAATGACAGGTCGACTTGGCCTTGTGTTTTGGATCATTGTCATGTTGGAATAACCGAGTACGTCCCGTGCGCAGCTCCCTGGCTGATGAATGCAAATGTTCCTCCAGTATTTTTTGATAACATACTGCATTCATCTTGCTATCAATTTTGACCAAATTTCCTGTGCCTTTGTAGCTCACACATCCCCAAAACATCAGCGATCCACCTCCGTGTTTCACAGTAGGAATGGTGTATCTTTCATCATAGGCCTTGTTGACTCCTCTCCAAATGTAGTTTTTATGGTTGTGGCCAAAAAGCTCAATTTTGGTCTCATCACTCCAAATGACTTTGTGCCAGAAGGTTTGAGGCTTGTCTCTGTGCTGTTTGGCGTATTATAAGTGGGATACTTTGTGGCATGGCTTTCTTCTGGCGACTTGACCATGCAGCCCATCTTTCTTCAAGTGCCTCCTTATTGTACATCTTGAAACAGCCACACCACATGTTTTTAGAGAGTCCTGCATTTCACCTGAAGTTATTTGTGGGTTTTTCTTTGCATCCTGAACAATTTTCCTGCCAGTTGTGGCTGAAATTTTAGTTGGTCTACCTGACCGTGGTTTGGTTTCAACAGAACCCCTCCTTTTCCACTTCTTGATTAGAGTTTGAACATTGCTGATTGGAAATTGGAATTCTCAATTCCTTGGATATCTTTTTATATCCCTTTCCTTGACAAACCAGGGGTTAAAAAGAGGGGCAATAGTCCTGTTCCTATATACAACATAGAATACTCACTGCCGACTCTATGATCAGGGTGGGGTATCCAGAACCAATATACAGACAAAAGCAAAAAGGGAAGTTTCCCGCACCTGAGTGCGGGAAGAGGCTCTGAAGGGAACACACCGCGGATTTAAGAGTGATCAAACTATGTATTTTATTGAAAAATTGAAAAAAAGGATGCATTGAAAAAATGACAGACCAAACCACAAGTTAAAACCTTAGGACAACATTGTCATAAGAAACTAAAAACAGATGCCCGGGTTCACAGTCATACCTCCTTGCACACAACACTCATACCAGCAGTGGAGGCTCGTCCATAAGGGCTGTAGGGACGGTGCCCCACCAAAAAAATAAGTAAGAAATAAAAAAAAAATTAACTATAATTATTAACCAACAGCAGCACAGCTAGATAGAAACTCCAAAGAAAAAAAAATCTTTGGAACTTCTCTCTAGCTGTGCTTCTGTTGCTAATTGCTGGAATAGACAGATTAGATAAGAAAGAGAAGTGTAATCTACCTAGCAACAGGGCAAACGTCCCAAATCTCATTAAAAACCCCTATCTAGAACACAGTAAAATGAATTCTCCACCCTCATTGGCTGCTTTCCAACATTCCATTCTGAGAATAGGAGCTTTTTAGGACGTCTAAATCTGCAGACCTTAAACTCCCTAGTCCATTTGTTCTCTGCCTGGGGGGGGGAGCCAAGATCTTTTCTGCTTGCAGTTACACATTCTAGCCTGCTGTCTAGCCAGATCCCCCCCTCCACAAGTCGCTCTCCGACACTTAGTCTCTACCTCCAGCAGTGTTTCCCCTCTCCACAGGGACCCTTCCCCACCCACCATCCTGTGCAGAGCAGAGGGAGAGGACATGAGAGATTGAGGGAAAGATCAAGCAATGTCTGCAAGGTAAGATCTCTGGGCACACATGACAGGGAGCTCCCAGCAATACACAGGCAGTGATTAGTCTGCATCCATAGATAACAGATAAGGCTGACACAGGTCCCTTCCAAAACTCAGCACTAGGATAAGAACTCTGAGCCGGCATGTAAGTCACAGGGAGTTCTCAGGGATACACAGGCAGTAATTGATCTGAAATTAGTCTGCTGACATTGGGGGACCACAGAGCTCAGCAGCACCGCACACCCTCTTCATACTTTACTGTTTAACAGGCAGCTTCAACCAAAACAGCAACAACTCCACTCCTGGTGACTTCTTCATCCCTGCATTCAATGCATTGTAGGTGATGATTCATGACTTACGATGCAGGGACCAACAAGTCCCCAGGAGTGGAGTTGCTGTGTTGGTTGAAGCTGCCTGTGCTCAGCCTCTGTGTATCTCAGCATCAAACAACAGAACAAGAGGAATGTATAGTCATGACAATTCCTCTACAATAACTGCTTTCCAATGAATGCCATCTCAAATCGCCTGATTTTATAATTACATTTTGAACTTTTTTTTTTACAGATAATGAAGATTTATGTTAGTGAAGCTGCTCAGTTCCAAAAACCAGGGACATTTCTATGGCTCACCTTGTGTCAGGGGTTAGTGGAGGATTTCCAGCGTTCCTATTATAAAATAAGGATTTAGGATGGAGCTTGATGGGATATGAAACCCCACATAATACCAGTCTGTGCTGGATTCCTGTGCAGACCTCACAGCTCATGTAGTTCTTTACCTTTGGGATTTAATGGATGAAGGAGCCAGCAATATTTTATTGAGAATTAAGACTGACAGCTGAGTTATACTGTACATTGTGTACAGAGTAGGTGGAGCCTATAAGGGGTGTGGCTTCTAAGAAGGGGGATGGGGCAAAAAGGAAGGGCAGGGTCTGGCGCCCCACCATCTTAAAACTTCACCAGCCGCCACTGCATACCAGATAGCTGCACACAGTCCCAAATGATAATGTCAGTGACCAGCAGAATTAATGATGACCAATAGCCAGTGAATCAAGGGCTCAGTAGCCCATGTGTATAGTACTGCTGGTGGATGATGGAAAAACCACCACTTGTATAGCACTGGGGGGTGAGCTAGAGAGTGTCCGGAGTTGGTAGCCCTATTACAGATGGACACGTCAGACAGAAGGCTGGATGGATGAGTGGAAGACGGGGGATGAGCAGTGGACGATAATGCGTGTATAAACAGGATATGCCTGGCTAACCAGATCGTGAGGATAATGCACAGATCAGGACACAGTCCCATGAGGTGATCTCACCCAGTCTATGTAAGTGCCGTTCCTCTCTGTAGCAGTTCACTCAACTCACTTTTCCTCCCTGTAGTGGAGTCAGCCGTGCAGTGGAGCAGATCCTCAAGCTGGAGAGGTGAGGAGCGGAAATTCACACAAATCCACAGTAACCGCTATAGCAGCGGTGTCTCCTGTATGTGCAGTCCATCTGTGAGGGGGGAAAACCAGAAAGGTGCGCGGCGGCGAGGATGGTAGGAGCCTCCCGAGTGGACTGGAAATGCCGGGTCACTGATGTCACATGACGTGATTACATCGCTTTCCTGTTTTATACAGTTCAACTACCTTTTCCAGCAGATCCTTTGACAATTCTTTTGCTTTCCCCGTGACTCAGAATCCAGAAACGTCAGTGCAGCACTGGATGAAGGATGCAAGGGTCTGTCAGGAGTCCAGAAACTTATTGACCTTTTATACACACACACTAATTACAAGCAAACATATCACAGGTGAGGATGGTTACCTTTAATAGCCATTCAAACACCTTTGTGTCAACTTGTGTGCATGTTATCAGGCCAAAATCACCAGGGTATGTAAACTTTTGATCAGGGTCATTTGGGTAGTTTCTGTTGTCATTATTCTTTAAAAAGAGTAAACACAGTTGATTGATAATAAATGGCTTCAGCCAAACACTAACCATGAGTGAAAGAAAAGTTTTTGTGTTATCATTCATATTCTCTGTAAAATGGCCAAGAAATCATAAATTCTGCCAGGGTATGTAAACTTATGAGAACAACTGTATACATACAGTATATATATAAAGTTAACTCCTGCATTGGTGTAAGTGTCTGCAATAATATCTGTCAACAATGGTGTCAGTGACTGCAATAAAAATCTTTAGACTTTTATAAAAAGGGACAGTATGAAAAGTATGGTTGAATACAATACTGAGTCTATGCACAGTATGCATATCCCTTGTACTACTACTATTTTATTTAGCAACTGTTGCAACAACAAACACTTTGGTCAGGAGTATGTAACATACGGCACAGCATAAAATTGCAGTGGTTAAGATATTTTAACAGTTCCCCTTACAGTACTGGTCAGTAGAATGGGGAAAAAAAGCCCTGGCATGGGTTGTCAGTAAGAGAAAAAAATATTGCTTCACTGTTGGTGGTCAGTGGGAGAAAAAAATGCCCAGAGTCATTGGTCAGTTGAAGAAAACTGAAATGACCTGCTCATT
Source organism: Glandirana rugosa (assembly GCA_018402905.1). Classification (NCBI taxonomy): domain Eukaryota; kingdom Metazoa; phylum Chordata; class Amphibia; order Anura; family Ranidae; genus Glandirana; species Glandirana rugosa. Next base: position 620,219 of record BLSH010502340.1, read on the forward strand.
GTGAGCAGTGGGCAAAAAAAAATGCCTGGCATTATTGGTCAGTAGGAGAAAAACAAAATTAACCACAATTGGTGGCCATTGGTAAAAAATGCCAATGTCATTGGTCAATGGGAGATAACTGTGCTGCATCATTGCTCAGTAGGAAAAAAATACAAAGTGTAATTGGTCTGTGGGAGGAAAGAAATACCCTGATGTTAGGAGGAGGAAAACTATTCTGTCAGTCAGAGTAAATCACAGAGTGCAAAGGTCAGAAGAAAGTAACGCAGAGTTCAGGTGATCAAGAGTAATGCAGAATGAAGGGGTCAGGAGTAAGTAATACAGAGAGAGTGTTGGGGGGGAAGGAGTAGGTAATGCAAAGTTTAGGGATCAAGTTTAAGTAATGCAGCGGTAAGAGGATAGAAATATGTAACGCAAAATCCAGGAGTCTAAAATAGGTAGTGCAGAGGTCAAGAGTAAGAAATTCAGAATTCAGGAAACAGAAGTGAGTAATGCAGAATTCATGGGTCAGGATTAAGTAATGGTGATTGCGGAGGTCAGGAATAAAAAGTGCAAAGGTCAGGGGTAAGTAATGAAGACAGTGGCTACTATTGTGTATGACCCAAAGTAGACATGTGTGTCCATTTGCCAGTATTCCCTTGTACACAGCAACCCCTCGTGCACTGGATAGGTTCTGCTGCTGCCACACAGACCCCCATCTTGAAATTAATAGCGACCCTGCACTAATCCCAAGCCGTTATATCTCCCCATTGCAACTCTCATACCCTAAATTGATTTTGTTACCTCCACACTCTTTATGCAGAGCGGTGCAGACAAGCAGCAGTGAGACATAGTTATATGTTCTGGTGTTCTTCCCTGCACTCGTCCTTGCCTATCCCAGGTTTATGTCATGTCACATAGAAGCATATGGGGGGGAATGTGAGAGGTGGGTCAGTGAGTACCAGTGCACCAGAAGCTGTCCTACCTCCGCTCTGCATATGGGGAGAACTTGCCTACCAGTTGAAAATGTTTAGTATGCCTAGGGTTACTGTAATGATTAAGCTCGCTATTTGACAAAACGCGTCTACCTGGATACCTGTACCTGCATTGCCTGTATCAATAAATTGCAAGCTTGATATTCATCCGTGGAGTGCCGCTTTACCCGTTTCTTCTACTGTGCATGGCAGCTAGCCGAGGCTGGCACCCGGATCTACATACAGGTCTTCCCTTCTGCTAGACTGGAGCAGCGTTCTCTTTTCTTTCATGCCTAGGGTTACTGACCCCTCCTCTATAGGCCTAAATAATACATAATGTAACTACATGATGAGTCAGAGACATTCTGCTCCAACCATTCCAACAATCTAGACCTACACCAAAAACTTTGATCTGTATCGGGCATGGTAGCAGCTAAAATTTAATTTGCAGATCTTCCTATGGGTGTTTTAGGTGGGTGTTCCTTTTACACGAGCTTGTGCGTGTACGGACTCCGCTTTGCTCAACAGGGATCGATCCACTGATCCCCACTGAACAGGCAGATGACAGATCCGTCTCCGCTCACTGTGCGAAGATGGACCTGTCAAAGCTCCGCTGTCCCTATGGAGATCAGATGAAAACAGGCTGCCTCTCCATTTTCATCCAATCCAATTCTCCAGATTGATGGAAAATAGGGGTTCCATCTGCCTAGATTTCACGGGCAGGATCGGATTGGATATCGGCAGGTGTCGGCAGACATGTCACCGCTGACATCCACCGTTCCATAGGGCTGAATGGAGCGTCCGATCAGGTCCGGCTGAAAAACTGACAGGCGGACCTGATCAGAACGCCGCGTGAAAGGGCCGTAAGATAATCTGAAAATTTTGCGTTTCATGAATTTCCTATTTGTTTTTCAAAGCTAGACAAGAAAACGTCTTTTTTTTTATTTTTTATAATATAATATTTCTGTCACTGTGGTTTTCCAGATTAACCAAAGGACACATAAAATCAATAGTGTGTGTTCTTTTCAGTTATTACAAGTTTATACAACTATGTTTCTGTGTTTCTGAAAGTGCAGAAAATGATGGCACCCCTCATGTACCACAGATGGGAAAAAGCATCCACGTATAATGCCTTATTTCCTTCATAGCTGCACATTCTTTATATTGTTTGACACTTTAGAGGCATGATGTAACAAATCTGAAGATTCTAAATACATCGGACACAACAATAGAATTTTGGAGAATGAACTATTGGGCAGACTCAGCCAAAATTTAATGAGATGCAAGAAAATCAGCAAGACTGTCTCAATCAGTAAGACCCAGACTAAATCAACGAGGGCGACAGGTCTGCTCCTGGCTATTTGCTGCAAAACTGCCTCCGATTTTTAATCTGGGACCTAAATGTGGTAGCTGAGAACTGCTGATTTGTATTTGCATCAGTGCCAGTTTCTAATCTTGCAAGCAGACAACAAAATCGTGGCTATAAAAGGAATTTCTTTGTTTCCTTATAGCAGTAAGATAAAATAGTGCAACAACTATAACAGTTGGAGACTGAAAAGACATCTGCTAGCATTGACCATTTTGCAGATGTCTTCCAAACTACCTCATATATTGTTTACCCTTCATGCTCATTGTTAGAGACGTCTGTGACATTAGCATTGCCTAAATGCACTTAATATATCTGCAGTGTATGTTAAACAAGGTTACAGCTTCTTAATAATAATTTCATTTTCCATCCTTTACCTAAATCGCTACAAATACATTATTTATTAGTGTGCATTGGCAATATATAGAAATGACATTATATGAAATTATTTATAAAGATAGCTTTGTTTGAATCTACCCAGGGTGGGAGCTGGCAGAAAATGTGTGTTTGTTCATGCTTTGGGAAAAAATTCTGCTATACTGTGATGTCTGCCCTATATAGGGACAGCGTTGCGATCAAACGCTGCTTTTGGTCCAGAATCTATTCTGCCTGCAGTGTAAAGGGTTTTACAATATACATATTGGTTTCATTCTTCATACTGACTCCTGAATCAAAAAAAGAAATCCAACCTTTGCCTGTCTTGGTATCTCAAGCACACCACTTTCATTGCACGGGTTACAGGTCATAGGTCTCATGCACACAGGACGTTTTTTACAGCAGCTGTTTTTAGCGTCATAAACTGCCCATCATGTTATCCTATGTGTCCATGCACACATAGGCTGTTATCAACTGTTTTTGGCTGGGGCGTTTTTGAGCCGTAAAAAAATCCCAAGACTAGTGGGTTCTGAGAGACGTTTTCCAGCTGTACAAAATCTCAAAAACGCCCCAAAAACACACGACTCACCAATATTTTTGGACATTTTTGATCCATTGAAAAAAAAAAAAATGCTCAAAAACTCTAGTGCAATATGCTGAAAAAAGCTGAAGAAACTCACTACGAAGCTACTGAAGTTTTTTTAAAGTCCTGTGTGCATGAGGCCTTAAGCCCCGTACACACGATGCAACGGTCGTACGACCGGACGTCCAAAATCGTATGTTGGTTGTTGTGTCTCGCGTACTGCACTAAGCGATCGTACAACCAAGCTGAACGTAGTGACGTGTCATGAGCATATAATGAGGAAGTTCAGGTGCATGTGATTTGTGAATTAGGAACGTAGGTTTACATGAACCAACACTTCCGGCCGTTCCTGACATCTGAGCATGCGTGTTTTGCACGTACAACTTTGTTGGACCAACTTCTCTGTACACACGGTACAAGCGCTTGTTGTACAGCCAAAGTTTTCTAGTCTGCTCATCCAACTTCAGTTGTACAACAGCTGTTGTAATCGCATGTACTAACAGTCAGATGATCGTACAACAAGTTGGTTGTACGACCATTGTTGTACAACCGTTGTACCGTGTCTCGGGTCTTTAGTCTCAGGACCTCTGCCATGCAATGTGATCACAATATACTTTAAGACTGGGTTCACACCTAAATCAGATGTGGCTCACAGCAGAGGTCCAGTGCGTCCCTGTTCTCCATTTCATGGACAATTTAGGCCCGAATTTTTGCCTGAATTCAGAGCCAAAGACGCACAGGACCTCTGTGCAATTCACTCCACAGCAGCCCCGGAGATGTGTGAACCGACTTCATTGATAGCCGGGCACACTCTCCTGTCATGCGAATTGGATGCGGGGAAACCCACATCCAGTTCTCACTAGTGTGAACCCAGCCTTAAGCTGCAATATGCGGTCTCTTCAACTTGGTTGGTGATGATTTCTGTATGATAGCAGTATAGTTGGACTCGGCACAAGTGCGAAGTGACTGAGCCTACATAAGGTCCTGGACCCACGTCTTCAACCAAAAAATTAACTAGGAAAATGCTAGGAATGCATGCAGACTAGGTAGTCAAATGGTGGTATGGTCAAATATTCCTCTGCTGAGTTAGAAGCTTCTACTGAACAAGCAAGCCAGTGTCAAGCTATGGTTAGAAACCAGAAACCCAACTGATTAGTCACCTATAGACAAACAAAAGAAAAAACAATGCACCAAGGGTGCATAAAGAAAATGTGCTGTATACTACCTGAGACCACTCATTAGTTGTTGAACAGCAGCCATTCTGTTAAATTTATTAGGTCTTTTTTTTGTAGGGGGAGGGGTTGCCAAATTTACTGCTATATATAGACATTTCTCTGTGTAGTGTCCTGTGCATCTACATCGTTCAACCTATGTGTACGCATGTGTGTGCGATTTTTATTCTCTAACAATTACCATGGCCCTGTATATTCTGCTTCCTGAGGAAGATTTCTAAATGCTTTTTGAAGCTGTCAGTGCTATCAACTTGTACAACTTCCTGCTGGAAGGAGTTCCACATTCTTACATCTCTAACTGTAAAGAAACCTTTCTGCAATCTAAGATTAAACCTGCTTTCTTCTAACCTCAAATCATGGCCACATGTCTTCTTCAGGGACTTCAGAGTAAACATTTTTTACAGTTACTGGAGTCCCCTTTGACATATTTTTACATTGTAATCACATCTCCGCTTAAGTGGCTCTTCTCCAGAGTGAATAACTGTAATTTCTGTAATCAATTATCATAACTGAGGCCCTCTATTCCCCTTATTAAAGCGGAGTTCCACCCAGAATTTTTTTTTTGCATCCACTCTTTTAATACTAAATAGATGTAACCTTTTGTTTCCTTACTTTAGTAATTACATGTATTTTTTACTCATAATTTCGTTTCTGTCACTGCTGGACTTTTCCATTTTAGGTGAGGGCACCTGAAGCCCACCCGTAGTCTCCTGGCATCTCTTCCTGAAAGAAGTGCATGGTGGGTAACCATCATGCACTCCTCGATCTCGGTCCACCTTAAATCGTGTCATTTCCTGCCTGGAAATAACACGATTTTACAGTACAGGGAAGCCCACTGACTCCTGGGAAATGATGAGTCACATCTCCCAGGAGGCCAGGGGAAGCAGGAAGTGAGGAAATGAGCCTAGGACCTAATAGGGGCAGATTAAAGAGACCACCTAGCAACATGCGAATTAAGGTGAGTATAAATGTTTTTTTTTCCTTCAAAGGTAAGTCTATATAGGCAAAGGACTTGAATGATGTAAAAAAAAAATCTGAGTGGAACCCCGCTTTAATTTTGTTGTACTTTGCTGAGCTCTATCAATTAATGCAGTATTAAACCCCAAACCAAAAATGTAATATCTTGCAGCTTACCAATCAGTAGATGTGGTGGCTGGTTTTCTTTTCTTAGGTTTTTTTCCCTTGGTGATCTGGCCAATAACACACCTCCTGTATTTGAGTGCCCCCACTCCGAAAGAATGAGCACAGGGACAGTATAATTGTCATTCTGGAGGGAGAGGAGTGTTAGATGTACTAACAGATTTAAAGGATAAGTATGGCCAAAGCTTCTGCACTCCTGAGATTCGTTTTGAAGCCCGTTGTCGGCTGACATCACAGAGCTTGTCCAGGCTCTGAAAAGATCCTGACCATATGGTTGGTATCCACCTAGAAGTCTGGATCAGCACCTGGCTCAGCCTCTCAGCAATCCTCACAACAGATGCAGCATCGGATCTATGCTGCATCCACCTAGGTGAGCAGAAGGCTCCGTTTACACGGGATGCTATTTCAACCTACCCTGAACAATATTTTTTGATAGCTAGAAGCCAGCGTCTAAAACAGCCGTTTTGCTGTGTTTAGCGGCATTTTGCTGCGTTTGCGTCTAGGAGCGTTTTTTAGAAATTCTTTTTTTTAAATGGAAACGCCTGTAAACAAAATGGTCCTAGACGCAAATTACCACATTTAGGCGTGTTTAGCGGCGTTTACAAGCTGTTTGGAATTTCAAATGCCTCTGAACTGGCGTCTGAATCCATTTTTTTGCGTTCCAAAAAAAAAGCCTTTAAACTCAACCAACTGGAAACGACCTTAAACGGCCCTGTGTAAATGTACTGATAAGATAACATAGAGGAGAGTTCAGGGGCAGCTGAAAAAAACGCCCAAATGCCTCAAAACATCTGTTTACCAGCAGCAGTGTAAATGAGGCCTTAATGTTTTTTTTTTTTAAACCCTGAACTTCTCTTTTAAATCCACTAACAAATTGAAGCCAAATGCCAATTCACACTTTATAATCAGTTATAGCCGACTTTTTTTTTCCTTTTGGGATAAAGGTTTTATATAAATAAATACAAGAAGGTCCTTGTAAGCACCCCTACTAGTGTTAAATGATTTGTCTCCTATCTTTAACTGATACATTCTGCTGGAAACCTTGCTTTTTTGAAAAAACAACAGACTTACTGGTTTGATCACAAGACGGAAATAGAAGAAAGTCTAAAAAAAGAAAATTAATGCAGCAATCAAATCTAAGAAATGGTGAGCAACAATAAAAAAAATGTTTGCTTTTTGGTTCAATTCCACTTTAAGGTGGATGTAGAAAGTTTGTGTCCAGAAGCGCCATTTCTGCCTACAGGTGATCATCCAGTTTGTATACCGCTATAGCACAGAGCACTACTGATTCTACAGGGTGGGCCATTTATATGCAATTATAGGCAATTGTGTATGCTGTGAAGATACGAGATGTGCAGCACCTGAAACTACGGATACTGGAAGCCTGTGCTAGCATTTCTCCTGCGGTGTTGCTATCAGTGTGTGAAGAGTGGGAGAAGAGGGTTGCATTGACAATCCAACACAATGGGCAGCACATTGAACACATTTTATAAGTGGTCAGAAACGTGTAAATAACTCATGAAAGAATAAAGTTACGTTAAAACCAAGCACACCATTGTTTTTCTTGTGAAATTCCCAATAAGTTTGATGTGTCACATGACCCTCTTCCTATTGAAAAAACAAAAGTTGGATTCAAAATGGCCGACTTCAAAATGGCCACCATGGGCACCACCCATCTTGAAAAGTTTCCCCCCTCACATATACTAATGTGCCACAAACAGGAAGTTAATATCACCAACCATTCCCATTTTATTAAGGTGTATCCATATAAATGGCCCACCCTGTAGATATAGTACTTAACTGCATCTGAAGGCATCAGCCTATTCTCCCTCATTCTCCCTTCTAAACAAGGCCTTATTCTGATTAAAAGTATCTAGTCAGCTTCTGGTATCATTATAAGTGATATCCTTATCATTCTTGATATCAGATGATTTTCTGATGTCAAAACATGGCAATTTCACTAACGTTGAGGGGCATCAGGTGTCCTTGTTGAACCTGGAACTCATGCTGATCGCCTATCATGTGTCATTTCTGAGTTGGCACAGCTACTAATAGGTTCAGTGGATTCCTTGCATTATTTCAGTCTGACTATTTAAATAAAGGTAAAGATGTTTGTGGGTGTAAAACTCTAGAAATACTCAAAATCATTTAATTCAAATTAAGTTCTAGGCCCTAATGCTTATTTGGAGGTATGCGGTCTTACAGGATTCAGGAGCTAGTTTGTCAAACACAAAAGTTTTCTAATGTGTTTGAGACATTTTCTCTTGAAATCACCCACAGGCATTGGCTCGTGGGATTTCTTTTAGAGCCGGCTATTAGAGGTGCAGTAGAATGGTTATGACTTTCTCAATAATCTCTCTGTAATTTTTAAGGACAGAAAATAATAGTTGACCTACTCTAAAATTTAAGGACATTTCCACATTAAAGTAGATGACAGGGCTGAACAAGAAACAGGAATCTACATTGTATTGTGGACAACACAGCAATATACACTCACTGGAAACATTATTAGGTACACCTTGCTAGTACCGGGTTGGACCCCCTTTTGCTTTCAGAACTGCATTAATTCTTATGGCATAGATTCAACAAGGTGTTGGAAACATTCCTCAGAGATTTTGGTCCATACTGACATGATAGCATCATGAGTTGCTGCAGATTTGTTGGCTGCACATCCATGATGCGAATCTTCTGTTCCACCACATCCCAAAGGTGCTCTATTGCAGTGGCTCTCAACACTGTCCTCAAGTACCCCCAACAGGCCATGTTTGCAGGCTTTCCTTTATCTTGCACAGGTGCTTTAAATCAGAGTCATTGGCTGGGTATTTTGGACAGCTTTTTTTTTATCTAAGAGAAATTCCTAAAACATGGCCTGTTGGGGGTACTTGAGGACAGGGTTGAGAACCACTGCTCTATTGGATGAGATCTGGTGACTGTGGAGGCCATTGGAGTGCAGTGACCTCATTGTCATGTCCAAGAAACCAGTGGTGAGATGAGTGGAGCTTTGTGGCATGGTGCATTATCCTGGTGGAAGGAGCCATCAGAAGATGGGTACACTGTAGTCATAAAGGGATGGACATGGTCAGCAACAATATTCAGGTAGGCTGTAGCGTTTAAATGATGTTCAATTGGTACTAAGGGGCCCAAAGTGTGCCAAGAAAATATCTCCCACACCATTACACCACCAGCCTGAACCGTTGATACAAGGCATGATGGATCCATGGTTTCATGTTGTTTACACCAATTTCTGACCCTAGCATTTGAATGTCACAGCTGAAATTGAGCCTCATCAGACCAGGCAATGCTTTTCCACTAAGGGATATAAAGTGCAGCGCTACTGGGAAAGGTAATATAAAAATCAATATATAAGGTGAATTGAATATGGAGTAAATAAACCCCCAAAATGCAAAAGATTAAGGTGTCACAGTGATAAAAAACCCAAACAGTGCAAGAGATAAACAGTCACAGTGATTGTAACAATATAAATTAATGCAGTATTATATATATATATGTTAAAATAAATATGCAGTTTAATAAAAAAACTTGTGAGAAAAAGTCCAAAATGTGCTGACCATGTACGCCAATGGGTCTCATGTACATTAATAATTCCAAGTGATTGTAAACCAGGACAATTTGTAGCCAGTGTACAGCTGTATTGGTCTAAGCGACCTGATGGATAGACCTGATTAATGTGCGCAATGTAAGGAGTGTCCAAATAAAATGACAATAAATAAAGTGACGAGTGCCCAAGTAGATCAACAGAAGAAATCCTCCACCAGGAAATATATGTGCTTACCAGAAGCTGATAAGAAAGCAGCATAAAACCTTTAGCCTGGGGAAGACTTCAATGGATGGATGGCAACACCCTTTTCAATGCGTGGTTGTATGGCATCAAACCTTTCGGCAACTCTCCCAAGGTTGGGACCACACCAGATCCAAAAAAGAGGGGTATTTGGGTATATTCCAAAGCGTTGATTAGATGCAGTTGTTCAGCTAATAATCTTCTGCCTCACTCCTCTGTTTTTCCACTCTTCTATTGTCCAGTTTTGGTGAATCTGTGCAAATTGTAGCCTCAGTTTTATGTTCTTAACTGACAGGAGTGGCACCCAGTGTGGTCTTCTGCTGCTGTAGCTCATCTGCTTCAAGATTCGATGTGTTGTGCACTCAGAGATTGTAATCTGCATACCTTGGTTTAACGAGTGGTTATTTGAGTTACTGTTGCCTTTCTATCACCTTGAACCATTTTGCCCATTTTCCTCTGATATCAAGGCTTTTTCGTCCACACAACTGCCGATCATTGGATATTTTCTCTTTTTCTGACCATTCTCTGTAAACCCTAGAGATGGGTTTGTGTAAAAAAAAAAAAGAGATGGGTTTGCGTGAAAATCCCAGTAGATCCGAAGTTTTTGAAATACTCAGCCCATCTGACACCAGCAACCATGCCACGTTCAAAGTCACTGAAATCCCCTTTCTTCCCCATTCTGATGCTCGGTTTGAACTTCAGCATGTCGTCTTCACCATGTTTAGATGCCTAAATGCATTGAGTTGCTGCCATGTGATTGGCTGATTACCAATTTATGTTACCAAGCAATTGAACAGGTGTATCTAATAAAGTGGTCGGTGAGTGTATAAATGTATGCACAAATGTGCAGCTAAATACCTTTTATCCTTTTTTTTTCATGCAATAATGCGACTGCTCAGCCTCCTCTCCTGTCTTTTTTGGGTATGGGTGGTGGGTGGGTGCATACACATCAGGGGAACTTACACGCTTCTTCCATCTAGGACTTCATCTCACCATATAGCTATGTCATATTGTATGGAGGGAGTAACAGCAGTGCTCTAATTTCAGCAGCAGCCCTTGCAGTCTTGTTAGCCATCTCCAGGAAGAGAGGTTTGATTTTTAAAAAACCGACAAGATCACCTGTTAAAGTAAAGGGGGCACAACACTGGAGATGATAGGAATGGGAACAGTGAGATATGTACAATTCATACTCCAAAATTATTTTGCCTGAATATATAATGTAGTAAGCAAATGTATAGGAACCACCACATTCATAAATGTCTACTCTTGATGGGCTCCAACCAGAAATCCCCTGTCATTCTTGTTAACAAGCTGATGCCAGCTTTCTCCCCATGGTAGAGACATGTACTGAGAGCAGATACTTAAAAGAAGGGTTGGGGTACATATTTATTTAAGTATTAAAAGTGAGTTGTTAAATACTCTAAACAGGCATGGAGCATGGGCGTCCGCAGAACTTTTTCCAGGGGGGGGGGGGGCATAATTTCAAGGTCATCCATGCTCTGCCCCTTTTTGACAATGTCATAATTACATTATCACGGTCAGAGACTGCAGACATAGTACAGGAGATGGTCAGAGACTGCAGATGTGATCCAGGAGATGGTCAGAGACTGCAGACGTGATACAGGAGATGGTCAGAGACTGCAGACATGATCCAGGAGATGGTCAGAGACTACAGACGTGGTTCAGGAGACGGTCAGAGACTGCGTACATAGTACAGGATACGGTCAGAGACTGCGGCGGACATAGCACAGGAGATGGTCAGAGACTGCAGACGTGATCCAGGAGACAGTCCGAGACTGCGAACATGATACAGGAGACGGTCAGAAACTGCAGACATGGTACAGGAGACAGTCAAAGACTGCAGACGTGGTACAGGAGATGGTCAGAGACTGCGGACATAGTACAGGATACGGTCAGAGACTGCGGACATAGCATAGGAGATGGTCAGAGACTGCAGACATGGCCCAAGAGACTGTCAGAAACTGCATACATGGCTCAAGAGGATAAGGACCTAGTGGGGAACCCCTGATCTGATCCCTGATTCCAGGGGGGGGGGGAATTGCCCCCCCTTGCCCCTACCTGCGGACGCCCATGGCATGGAGTTATATGGTAACTGGGAACCCGATATTCTGTACCTTACTACAGCTCAGCAAGGACACCATGTTGGATGATTTATTAGAATCATGCTATGTACTGTAGATATATGTTATATATATATATATTTATATATATATATATGACATATTTTTTCCTCAGTCTGCACCAGTAAGCCCTCTATAAATGCCTCTTGATATACAGCAGGAAATTATTTTCAGAGATATTACATACTGGGTAGCCTCACTATAACTGGATTTCTTCTTCAATTCTTAAGGCCACTGTGGCTAAAAATGTATTCAGCTTCCTAACTGCTCATCCTCCAGCTATATTATACAGAAAGATTACTCGAGTTTTCTAATCAGTGTGATTCAAGTGCCCTCCTGATGTTGTTTTTATGATTTCTTTTTGTCTTTAAGCAGGAAGCTGAGACTTTGTCTATTGCAGTATTTTCTTTTACCAAGCATTTTTTATATTTTCCACTATAGAATTAAAAAAAATGTTTTCAATTGCTACTTTAGTAAGTATTAGTCTGTGATGCTTTATTACTTTTCTGTGGCTTTCATGAATGTATAGAATGCCTATGACTACAGAAAACTGTCATTTTAGCATGTGTTGTATTAACTGTCATGGAGTGTTTCTCCTGTTTTAGCTCATTTCAGAATGATTGTTTTACAGCAGAAAGGGATTACAATTTCATTTATTTTCTTATTTCTTTAGCTAATGAAAACTAGAAAGAAGTTTTGAATGTAGGTCTACTTCAAAGTGTACCCGTTCTACAGTTGTATTCTTGTTGGAATATAATACAGTTATGAAAGGCTCTTTAGGGGTGGTCCTGCTCCAGTTGTCACCAGGGGAGTGTGGTTGCCACTCATCATTCCCCGATAGGGCATACATATGGTGGGGTGAGAGGAGCCTGTGGTTTTTTGCATAGTGGACAATCTCACTTAGAAGGGACTCTTCTTTTTGTGAAAGGACACCACCCTTGAAATGTATATTCTTAGGGACTTTGGGCTGCCTTTCATGGGTGGCAGAGCTACCCTTGGGGCATGGAGACAAGACTCAATGTTTCTGCCTAGTACGTACCGCATTAATGCTGAAAGAGACTGGGGGGGGGGGGCACCCATTTTTATTAATGAAGAATTGATAAAATGTTGAATTTCGAATGTGCAACTTGTAATGTCGGAAAAAAAAATCAAACACAGCTTTAAAATTTAAGTGTGACTCATTCTTTTGAAAGGGGGCTGAAGATGATATCAGCACATCATAGTTGTCCTGCTGATGTGTTGTGTGTGGAACTTGTTCCCTAAGGATTGGGCCAGGTAGAAACCTGAGAGGTATGGCTCATTTCTGGCGTTTCAGTGTCTGCTTGGTACATCTTATGGATGTTGGTTTACACACTCCCTTGAATGCTGTGGTGACTTGGGACAATTGATCCTTGTGTTCAAACAATAGATCTGGGGAAGTAGACCCCTCTGTGTGTTTCTAGAAGCTAGCTTTAGGAAAAAAAAGATGTTGCCTGTGCTAGCAGAGTAGTGGGCAACAGATATTGGCCTGAAAAGGCTGAGGTTACCAGTGTCAGGGAAAGATGGGGCCCTCTGTGCTGGGAAAGGTTTCAGACGCCTTATTACTGTAAGTAGTAAAGACCTAAAGTGTACAGCAGAGGTGGAAGCCCCCTTACAGGTACATTCAGATACCTGCATGCTTGTTCATTTTTTTTCAAGAGTGTCTTGGAGCCCTTAAAACTTGGGAAACTCTGTTATGTTCCTGGTCTTGCTGTGGTCCATCCCCTACCACTTCTTTGGTTTCCTTGATTCATAAGGCTGTATCCAATACTTAATATCAACAGGCAATCAAGCAAGGTGGAAGGAAGTGTACTACAAAATAGCCATTCAAAAGGTCTAACATTTGCATAATCTTGTGCTCCAGCTTTTGTGGACCTTGGGACTCAGTTTTCCACTGTGAACTATTCCACTGGTTTGCTTTAAATATATGCTTTGCTATAGTCTTTCTACCCTCCTCCATCTCCCTTAGGAAAATCGCCGCTCAACCCTATCCAGTCTATGTGGTTAACGTGTAAGATGGCCTTAGCCTTGCACTACTCAACAAGCCACACCCTCTATTGGGCATGGATTGTGGAGTGGTACAAGGCTAAGGCCATCTTACACATGTTAATGACATAGACTGAATAGGGTTGAGTGACGATTTTCCTAAGTATGTTACACACTACTGGATGGTGATATATTCAGCCAGCACCCCATTCCTGAGTAGCAGCAGGACCATATACACTTTCCTTCTTTGCTTAGAGCGGCACTAAAAGTATTCACCCCTCCATTTCCCAGTTGCCTTTTCCCAAGGTGTATTTTTCCCCCCACAGACAGTGTGCATCCTAGATATTCCAAGCTGCCTTATAATTGTTCTGTATATTCGGTTATATGTATTTTTCCTTAATTAATATAATTCATTTCATCCAAGAAACTAGCCATGGATAAGTCCAATAACAAACATAACTTTGGCGTAATAAAGACAAGATAAAGCTAGATGATTTTAGGTTTTATTTCACCCCAAAGCCATCAGATTTCTTTACCACATGTGAACCTTGTAATTAGCAACCACTTCAACCTTAGGGTAACATACTGTATAGTATCCTAAAGATAGAGTATGGTTTTACTTTATAAACATCTTGTAATAATGTTATTTCGTCTGTGAGCAGTGATATTTTGTACATGTGTTAAGAACCTTTCCTTCATCTTCCCAGTCACCATTTCCTGTTTGAGTCTGGGCATTGATTATATATGAAGTTTTTTCTAGTGATGTCATAGTTGTCATATTTTGAAAAATTTAATTAGCCTAAATGCCAGAATCTTCAAAATATCTAAATTCCACGGCTCTGAAACTGCAATTTAGAATAAACCAGTATATTATGCGGTATAGTTACAGAACAGTCCCATACTTTATTTATTTATTTTAGGTACTTATATAGCACCGTCAATTTGCGCAGCGCTTCACATATACATTGTACATTCACATCAGTCCCTACCCTCAAGGAGCTTACAATCTAAGTTCCCTAACTCACATTCATACATGCACATAGTAGGGCCACTTTAGACAGGATCCAATTAACCTACCAGCATGTCTTTTGAGTACTTTGGATACTTTGATTTATTTGGACAATGTACTAGCATAGCAGGAGACATTTCAACCTAACACAGGAATTTTCTTTGGGATATTTCTCTTTATCAAGGGATACCATTTGTATTGAGAAAACATATATGTATGTGTTGTGTCACCCCATTAAATAAAATTAAGATTTTGTTGGTATTAGAGTGCCATCCTAATTATATCACGGAAACTTTTGTTATGTTGAAACAATACTAATTAGCATGAGAACTGCTCATCGCCAAATTAGCGCTTTTATGCTCATAACGACAGGGATTATTATCTCATCTATACAGTTATAGCTTCATTAGCATTTATTTTAAAGGTTGCTAAATTTACATGTGTGCTTGACTAAGGTTATCTGGTATTACTGAATCATTAAAAAAATAATGATTCTATGCTTCATAATAAAGACTTTATGTATATGCTTGTATCCAAAAGCAACGAAAAAAATACAAGAGGGCAGAAGTGAGAATTATTTTTTTGGAGAATCAGATTTTGAAGCACATAAATAAGGCTGCAGTGGATGCAGCGAGATGCGATGTTCAGTAATCCATAGCAGCCAATAAGAAATGAGTACTTAGCAGTGTAGTACAGTATAGCAGTGCTAACGAAAGCTCATTCTATATTATATATAACTACATTTCATAGAACTATCTAAATTAAATCCAATATTCTAGTGCTCATACATATAAATTAAAATCTAGCTCTTTTTTGCCAGTAGAGTGGCTGCGGACCAGCAACAATAACAAGAATCTCCCAGTACAACATCTGACATACCACTAGAGCAACATACAACCTCAACTTCTGGCTCTCATCATTTTATGGAGGTCCTGGAATTTTGTATAAACTTTACAGTATGTGAGAATGTTATCTCTAATGATCAGTATTTGTGTTCCTCTTAAAAAAAAAAAAAAACTTAGTAAACATTAACGCAGAGAAAAATATGTTGTAAATATTTCCTATTGCGGCAAGCCCTTAAAACTTAGTAAATAAAATAAAAAAGCAGTGCTACCTTAGCTCAGCAAAAGATTTAATGGTCAGAACTGCGAAGGTTGCGGTTTAATTTCACAGTTCACCAGTCGGGAAATTGATGCTGAAAAGATGCAGAGAAGCCAGGTTCTGAGATTTTCCTTCCTAGTAGACAGATACAGCTGAGGCTCTGAGAGAGGATTCCCCAGTGAAATTATTTAAGGACTGTCTGTTTGCCTGTCCATCTACATACCTTATTTTTTTCTCTCTTTTTCAGCAAAGGTGAACGCTTGGCTTAATAAAATGACTTCTAAAAGGGGGGGTGGGGAAGGAAATGGGACTTTAGATGAAGCCATGATGTGGTCGGTCATACGCTTCATTCCCTATTATTTGGTACATAAAACAGAAATTAATTTGGGACTTTAAATGAAATAAAATGGACTTTTCTTTTCTGAAATATATGCTATTTAGCATTATTAATTAGTGTGCTCTCACGTTGCCTCTCTGCTATATAGAGTAGAATACTTTCTTGACTGGACAGCTTTTACCCCTGATAACTACTACCATGCATCATAGTAGTTACCCCAATCTCCTCTAGAATTCTGGTGTTCAGGCCAACCAGTCACCAGTGGATGCTTCATTCTAGAAATGCGGCATGTGAATTCATCCCTAAGGTCTTGAAGAATGACAACATTGGTCTGCTGTCTTGGTGTTGCAGCCCAATGGCCTTCCAGTCTTCGAAAGGTCGGTGTTTGTGCACACACACTTTCTGTGATTTATTAAGGAATAGTCTGTATAGCAACTTGCTTTTGTACCCCATACAACTTATACACCAACACGTGTGGTGATGTGGGCATTATGAAGTTGGTTTATTCAACAGTTTTACTGCAGTACTAATTGTCACTTGGTGGATCATCATTTGCCTTTATGGTTCTAGAAAGATAACATCTACCAAAGTATGTTAATCTGCCAAGGGCTGCATTCACATAGCAGACATTTTGATGATGGTTAATTATCTATATACCTTTTGAAATTCTTACCTTTTATTAAGCTCAACAACTACTATGGTCTTGGAAGTGTTCAAACTCTTGCTGCTGGCACTAGTAGTAGTACCTCTCTTCAAAGTCTGTTATATAGGTGCACATACTGTATGTGAATGCAAAGGTGGGCCTACTTTACTGTAGGAGCAATATCCACTGAGTGTCTCAGTGCCAGCGTATAAATATATAGATGAAGCCTGCTCCAATCAGGAAGGGCTAACCTATTTTGGCAAAAAGAATGAAGAACAGTTCTCAATCAAAAATTCTTTATTTAAAACTTCAGCAAGCCCTCAATATTTATTTTTCTTACAGTATGTCGACTGCATGCATTTGTGCAAAGATAACTATAGACCAGGGATATGCAATTAGTGGACCTCCAGCTGTTGCAGAGCTCCCATGAGGCATAGCAACACTTTTACAGCCACAAGCATGACACCCAGAGGCCAAGGCATGATGGGACTTATAGTTTTGCAACAGCTGGAGGTCCTCTAATTGCATATCCCTGCTATAGACCATACAATTGACACTCAACTGGAATAATTTGCTTTAGAAGAAAGTCCCCTACCTATGAACATTAAACTTGCGAACTTCCAAAGATGTGCTTCCTTACATCACAGTGCACCCCCCCCCTTACCATGTGCTGCTGCCAGGAAGAAGCTGGGGCAGAGTGCATGGTCTGGAGGTCCAGAGGAGGGTTGGAGTCAGCTGTCGGGGTCTGCTGAATGCTGAGACCAGGGGAGGCAGAGACAAGGGGATGCTGCTGCAAAGAGAGGCAGAGTATCTGTAGGAGGAGTTCTGTCCTCCTCTCTGCTACTGACTGAATTGGGGAAATTTCAAAAAAATGAACTGAAAGGTTGGAGTAAAATGACAGGAGTAAGTAATCAGTGGGCACTATTAAAGTCTACCATCTTAGAGGCAACTAGGTTATATGTCAGGCAAGTTAGTAAGAATAAACGGAAGAAAAAACCAATATGGTTCACCAAAGAGGTAAATGGGATAGTAAAGGGAAAAAAAATGGCATATAGAAGATTCAAGGAAACAGGAGGTGCAGCTGACAGAGAGGAGTATAAAAATAGACAAAAGGAGGCCAAACATTATTGGTGCTGCAAAAGCACAGAAAGAGAAGGAAATTGCTAAGTCTATTAAGGAAGGAGATAAAACCTTTTTTAGGTACATTAGTGATAGAAGGAAAAAATACAATGGGATCACCAAAATGAAAACTGGGCACAACACATATGTTGAGGGAGACCAGAATGTAGCAAACCATTTAAACAATTACTTTTGTTCAGTCTTCTCAGAAACAGACTGCACTAATGATAACAAGTTAGGGAATCATATTGGTTCTAGTAATGATGGTTCATTTCTAGGATTTCTGGAGACAGAGGTAGCTGAGGAACTGGCTCGGTTAAAGCTTAATAAAGCAATGGGCCCTGATGGTATTCATCCCAGAGAACTTCGCGATATAGTTGTTGGACCATTAACAAATCTTTTAAATAAATCTCTTCTAACAGGAGAAGTTCCCCATGACTGGCGGATAGCTAATATTGTACCTATCCACAAGAAGGGCAGCAAGGTAGAAGCTGGCAATTACAGGCCAGTGAGTTTAACATCAATTGTAGTCAAGGTAATGGAATCACTTTTCAAAAGAAGGATCATTGATCACCTAAAAATACACAGCTTGCTGGACCCAAAGCAGCATGGCTTTACTGAGGGCAAATCGTGCCAGACAAATCTGATTGAATTCTTTGACTATATTACCAGTGTTTTGGACCAGGGTGGTGCTGTGGACATAGCGTATCTTGATTTCAGCAAGGCATTTGATACAGTTCCACATAATGATCTGATACAAAAGTTGTACAAGCTGGGACCTTGGGTGGTTCAGTGGATATGCAGTTGGTTAAAGGATAGATCCCAGAGTGTGGTTGTAAATGGGGTTCTCTCAGAACAGAGACCAGTCACTAGTGGGGTACCACAAGGCTCTGTACTGGGTCCTGTTCTATTTAACCTATATGTAAGTGGTATAACTAAAGGTTTGTTGGGAAATGTATGTCTCTTTGCTGATGATACAAAGGTGTGTAATAGGGTTGATATCCCTGGAGGTGTCTGTAACATGGAACATGATTTGGCATTGCTGGAAGATTGGTCAAAGCAGTGGAGACTGCAGTTCAATATCTCTAAATGTAAAATAATGCATCTAGGGAAAAAGAATCCCCTTAGAGAGTACAGCATTGGGGGTACAGTGTTAGCCAGCACTACAGAAGAAAAATATTTGGGGGTGCTTATTTCAGATGTTTGCAAAATGAGCAAACAGTGTGACCAGGCAGTGGGAAAAGCAAATAGAATTCTGGGATGTATCAGTAGAGGGATCACCAGCAGGAGGAAGGAGGTTCTGATTCCTCTATATAGATCTTTAGTGAGACCTCACTTAGAATACTGTGTCCAGTTCTGGAGACCTCACTTACCAAAAGATATTGATAAAATAGAACGAGTTCAGAGACAGGTAACAAAAATGGTGAAAGGTCTGGGGGATAAAACATATCAAGAGCGACTTCAGGAACTTAATATGTACAGTCTGGAGGAAAGAAGAGAGAGGGGAGACATGATTGAAACCTTTAAATACATCAAGGGGGTGAATAAGGTTCAGGAGGGCAGTCTTTTCAATATGAAACCAAAATCAAGAACATGGGGACATGACCTCGAACTAACTGGGGGAAGTTCAAAACTAATCTAAGAAAGTATTATTTTACTGAAAGGGTGGTTGATGATTGGAATAAACTACCAACAGAGGTTGTGAGACAGTCAACAGTAAATGGCTTCAAACATGCTTGGGATAAACATAAATCTATAGTCAGACAACAAGGTTAATGTAAAAAAAAAAAAATAAATAAATAAATAAAAAGGGGCAGACTCGATGGACTACTCAGTCTTTTTCTGCCGTCACTGTTCTATGTTTCTATGACTGCTGAGACAAGGTGGGGGTGGAGATGAGGGGGTGTTGCGCATGAAGGAAAAGTGCGAGGGCCACATGAAATGGCCTGGCGGGCTGGATTCGGGCTGCGGACCTTGTGTTTGACACATGTGGTATAGCACATAAAAATTGTATAATTATACAGTATTAAGTCATTCTGTCTCTCCTTCCCATTTAGTCCTTAGCTGTGTTTCTGTCTGTTGTCAGTTCTAGGTGATACTTTTGCATCTCCTCGACTATGCATCTTGATACTTAAAGTGATACAAAATGATATCCATATTTTTCATATATTTCCACTTCTTAAAGCGGTGTTTCACCCTTTTAAAAGTCAGCAGCTACAAAAAGTGTAGCTGTTGACTTTTAATAATCAGGCACTCACCTGTCCCACACTCCAGTGATGCGGCCACCCGCAACCTTGCTCTTCTCCCCCTCCCCCATGTGGTGCCAGCATCACAAGTGTGGGCACCCAGCTTTGGCTTCAAAACCGGGCACGCACTGCGCATGCATGAGCCGCACTGTGAATGGCCTGTGTATCTTCTGGGACCTGTGACGTGTCCCAGAAGATCACTGGGTGGGAGGGGGGGAAGGTGAACTTCCTTCCGGCTCTGCGGTGCCAGGAGAGGAAGAGGGACCTGGGACCCTGTGAAAACAGGGTCCCCCCCCAAAAAAATTACATGCCAATTGTGGCATGTCAGGGGGTCACCTTCCCTTAAAGTGGAAGTTCCACTTTTGGGTGGAGCTCTGCTTTAAGGTATAACTAAAGGCAAAACTTTGGGCAACATGCTGCACTGTGTACATTTTGTATGTGTACACTGGACATGGTGTAGAGCATTGATCTCCAAACTGCGGCCAATGTGGCCCTTTGCTTGCCCTTATCCAGCCCTTCATGCATTATTCCTCACACTGACACAAACAATGGGGCACTATTCTTCAAACTGACACCAGCGACTTGGCACTCTTCCTCCCACAGACTCCAGCGATGGGGCCCTATTCCTTCCACTAATACCAATGATGGCACACTATTCCTCCCACTGACACCAGCGATGGGGCCCTATTCCTTGCATTAATATTAATGACAATCTGACATCAAGACATTATCTACTTCCAATGGGCAAAGTCTACCCCCCCTAAAGTCTGAGGAACAGTAAGCTGGCTCTTTGTTTGGGAAGATTGGAGACTCCTGGTGTAGAGAGAACTAGGTCCTGCTATTGGCCAAGTGTGCACAGCTTGGCAGGGCACCTGTCTGCTAAAAAAATAGGTATTACAGACAGGACATTCCGGTCACCAAGGCACTTTTAAAGTGGTTGTCAACCCTTGACAACCACTTTAACCTACTGGTAAGCCTATAATAAGGCTTACCTGTAGGTTCCCTGCATGCATATCTCCTAAACCGTGATGTGCCCACATCATCGGGCACATGTGCAGTGAAGAAACGGCCTCAGTGCCGTTCCTTCACTGAGATCATGCAGTGATTGGCGGCTCCCGCACGCATGCGTGGGAGTGACGTCACACAACTCCAGCCAGTCACAGAGCCGGAGTCCATGGCCCCATAAGGAAGAGGGGCAGAATATGAGCGCTTCCTACTGTGATGCATACTAGCCCATTATGCTTTTACATTGCAGGGCAATAGAGGAAGTAAAACCCATCAGGGTTTACTTCCTATTTAATGACACTAGTAACTGGGATTTGGGAGATATAATTTTACTAATTATTCTTTCATTTATACATTTTCTTACATATTAATTGGGAAATAACTATCAGTATTTTGGAGTTATTATATGCAATTGACTTGGGGCTGGGCCATCAGAGATCTTACCAATTCTGTAGTGCAGCCTCGTTCAACTTTTTCACCCTGGAGGAACCCTTACAAAAATTTTGAAGCATTAAGGTACCCCTATAATATGTTTTCATCTGCAGCTTATAGTATGTTAGTGTAGAGAGCTATAGATATAATAATAAAATAGATTAAATAATACAATGTATACCTTTTTAAAAGTGAAATCTGGGATAGCTTTGGTGACAACACTAAACTGTGGCCTTTGAAATACTAGAATATGTTTTGAAGGTAATACTGGCAAGATGGTGTCACCAATCTTGGTGTTTTACAGATGTACTTCTGAATAACAAATCGACAAATGTAGGAGGAACAGTAACATAAGGAGTGGAAGTGGACCAGAGTGGCGGTTTAGATGATTTCTGTGACAGACCCACCCAGGACAGGGGCTTTTGGAGAGGATTAAGGGCCAAGCCTCCTACCCACTAATTATGGTCCATGGAGAAAGCAGATCATTCTATAATTATGGACAACCACTTAATAGATGCTGAGAGCATGGTTTGGATTACTTCTCTGAATAAGGACAATAAAGCTTCCCTTCTGGAGGGGATGGAAAGGTGTAATATTAACCCTGTACAGGATAATGTTCAGAGGGAATATGGTTGCCCTCCTGCAGACTGGGTGGGAAAGGCTTCTTCACTTGGGACAGATACATTTATGAACAATATACCTTCAGAAATCTATGAAGATAAATGAATTCCACCTTTTCAGACTGCTGGAATATTTTAGGAGTTTGTCTCATAGACTGTTGCTGGATAGTCTGAGGTGGGAAGGGGTTTGTTATGTGTTTATTGTTAAGTAGGTCTTTCCCATTGTACTATTGTTTCTGTCTGTCTGTCTGATCATCTCTTGGAGATGAGATTAATATTGTGACTACTTTAACTTTTTACCAAATTATTGTGGGATGTTATTTGTTAGTTAACTTACTATTTAATTAAAGTGGTTGTCAACCCGTGACAACCACTTTAACCTACAGGTAAGCCTATAATAAGGCTTACCTGTAGGCACCCTGCATATCTCCTAAACTTGCACACTTTAGGAGATATACAGTGTACTGCTGTGTTTATCACGTCATCGGGCACATGCGCAGTGAAGAAATGGCCTCTGTGACATTCCTGCATTGTGATCGTGCTGTGATTGGCGGCTCCCGCGCAAATGCGCGGGATTGATGTCACGTGACTTTGGCCATTCACAGAGCCGGAGGTTGCAGCCCTGGAAGGAAGAGGGGCAGAAGATGGACGCGGCCTGGAGCAGGGACATCGCTGGACATCGTGGGCTTCCAATGCAGGTAAGTGACACATATTGGGCTAATATGCGATGCATATTATCCCATTATGCTTTTACATTCCAGGGTAATAAAGAGGAAGTAAAATCCATCAGGGTTTACTTCCTCTTTAATTTACTGTTTTAGTGTTTGAAGTTTGCATTGTCAAGTTTCAATAAACAGTCATTGCTTTGATTCTTATCCCAACATCTTGTCTGTGTACAAAGCTTGGGGTAAATGGGCTGGTATCAGCTCTTGGTCTGCTGGAACGGTTTGGAGGGCAGGAGGCACTTTTTGGCGGAAGCATGTAATCGGGGTGCCAAACTGTTCCATCACAATTTAATTTTTTGGACTTGTTATAGAAAAACTGAAAAAAATATCTGATTTCTTTTCCACCAATGTACAATGTGAGCTGAGAGCAGAGAACAGGGGCAACTCTGGATGCATTTGACAAACAAGACCCCCTGCTGTTGCTGTACCAGCAAGCAAGCACCCCAAGATTATGGCTACATAACTACAGACTTCATTCATAGTAAGGACAAACAAATTCATAATTGGCAAGGGGAGAGTGTCATGATCAAAGATGCTCACAAAAGGCTGAGTGCTGGACAGAGTGTGAGCCTTCAGCAGGAGAAGGTGCAGAAAGTTTTGCTGTGTGCACCAGTAAGGAGCACATGGTAAAACAGTGCCAGAACCCAAACAATACAATCAAGCTAATATCTATCCACAGTACTGTAGCCTGCCCACAGAAACCACTGGGCGGATATAAATCCACATCATTGAGACCTCTTGTGGAACTCTGGTCGAGAAAGCTTGCTTTAGTGGAATACACATTTGTTGTGCTTTGTTTACTTAAGGCAGAACTTATTAGTATTATTGCCCCACAGTGATCTTGCCATAATGCGCAAGTAGGCACAGCATATTTGCACATTATGGCAGACTTACCTTCAAATGTGCCTTCCTTCAGCAATGCAACATTTACACTTCCACCTGTTCCTCAGTCACTGCCACTGCCACAGCCAATTTCTTACTGCTTAGTGTTCTGTTGGCTTCAGGACTTTGAATCCAACGGATTGCTACACTTCTGAATGGAAGAGTGTTAAAGAAAAAACAAAAAGCAGGAGGAGAGGCCAGTTATATGATGTGTCAAAGTCACATGAGCATATCTCCTTCAGTCATGGAGCTCTGTCTTCTGTGTTAAGCAGGGAAAACACCATGGGGCACTACAGGCTCTGTGTCCTACATGTTATAAATGGGCTGTAAAATATGAGCCATGGTGTGCATAACCCGAGGGAGTATAATGAAGAATAAATATCAGTAAAAATCAGTTTCTCAAATGAGTATTCTTCCGTTTAGAATATAACTGAATTATTAGGGTTGGGGCAAGCACCGGAACAAGCAAGATGAGAATCTATGTTTTTCGTAGACATGCACTGCAAATAATAGTTTTTCATCTTTTGTTACATTTACAGTTATCATTTGCTTTAGTCATGTTCACTTTAAAGCTGTATTATGCTTTCTTACAGATCTAGACTTCATGTTACCATCTGATGACTTTGTACTAGCCCGATACCTGTTATCTCCTGTTGCTATGTTGTCAACTTCCCAGATAATTCATGTGCAGACTTCCCATGAGACTGTGAAATCCATCGGACAGAAGCCTGCCTCTTTAGTAGTATCGGCAAATGCTACATACTGTATCGAAGCCTCTGCCTTGATACATTGCTATCAAATGAAAAAATAATAATGTTTACCTACTATCAGCATTCCATGCTATATTGCTTATTGCCTGCTTCGCTTGTTTTAGTTTTTCCTTCATTAATTTTATAATGCCGTATACCTAGGTTTCTACTTTTTATTATTTTCCTAATCAAGCTAGATAAAACTTTATTTGTTATATGACATTTCAGTTGTAAACAGGCTTCCTTGTGCCGGTCTGCCAACTAGTTACTCAGAGACTTTTTCCCAGGGGCTTGCTTATATCTGTATGTGGAAAGCAGATTAGGGCTGTTGTTTCATTGAATGTTGGGTAAGGCATGTTTCTCATTTAAAATGAGCATGCTTACATTACAAATTCGTAGTGCTATGTTTTATTTATGCAATCAGTTGTGTCTGTGCTTTCCTTTAATAGGGTACCTGACATCATATGTGGATATAAAGCTGTAAGTAATATAAGAAGTAATTATCAAGGATTGTGGCTCTTGTCGCGGTGGCTTATATTAATCGTTACATGAAAAAATGTGAACATACAGAGTCATACAGTTTTACAGATTCTGATATGTTGTGTGTCAGAGCTAAGCAACTTTTTACTGTGCAGCTTTCTAGGTGCTATCCTAGCATGCTTCGGCTGTCAGCTACGATGACAATCAAAGGATGCTGGCACTTACACTAAGCAAATCAATGCGTTCTGTGTTAAAGTGGACCTTGCATCAGATGCATTTTTTCATAAGTGCATTTATGCGAAGCAATGCATAAGTTTAACACATCCAGATATTTTTTACATTTCCCAGAGATCACAGTAATCCCCCTGACAGTGCCTTCATCTCCTCTTCTCTTCAGAAGGCAGAGCTATCTTTGTTCAAACTTCATCCAGGGTTAGCACCTGAACACAGTGTTGCAGTCTGCCTGATAATTGGGAGAGGCAACTTAGGAAATGATTACTCCTGCCTGCAGCAGACTGATGTCATCATCTTAGCCTAAGCAAAGTCACTTGCCTGGAACCCAAGGACTGGTACATTTTTTTTTTAATCATTATTATACTGTTGCTCTATCTTGTGCTAGAACTGCTGTTGGACTCCCTAGCATACCAATAAATAAACCCACGCTAGGTGACAGGAAGTCGTAGAACATCAGGTTATTGATGAATAGATATGCAGAACTGGATGGTTCTGTACATAGATTAATGCCAGAATGAAATACAGAAGTTTAATGCTGATAACCTGTTTCTAAAAATTCTTACAATATCATATATATTAGTGGTGGACATATTTAATTTTTCCTGAAGGGCACAATTCTACATGCTTTTAGTTGCTATAGTTGAAGCCTACTTCAAGACTCACTTTTTTCTGTATGTTGACGGTTAGGTAGCTCAAGCTCTCTACTGATTTTCCCTAGAGCAACAGGAACCTTTTTTCACTTGATGATGATCTATCACATACAAACACTCATTTATTATTTTTGATTTTTGATCGTCTTTTATAACATTGGAATGTCCCATGATAAAGTATATGTGACCAAATTCAAAACCACTGTTAGCAAAAAAAAGATCCTTGGCATACACTTTGTTTGGTATCACCTAAAATCGTACTTTTGTATTTTAGCTTTAGATATAATTTTTAAAGTTTAGAACATTTGCCCGTTGTCTCATTGGGGAGATATTGGCTCACCACTCACCAGGACTGGAAGTAAGAGAAAACCTTCAACAGGGATGCAGAGAACAATAAAAAGAGAGGAAAATGAATCTTTGAAGGTGCAGGTTGTATAATTGTTAGGACCAGGTAGCCCTGAGAAAGAGAACGCAGATCCTTGAATCAGCCATGATTAGCCTTAGATTTTCAGTAAATATTCTACATAATTAAAGATCCTGAGGCCTATTTTAAATCTCTTAATTTGCCTTGGCTATCAGTTTTGACATTTGAAATAGAGTGGCAAATTCATGATTGTTCATTCTTTTCCAGCAATAATAAGCTGTTGGAGACTATATCCTTTCCCCTTAAAAAGAGTGTTTTATAGCTGCCTGTGTTCCTTTTGGGGATTCCCCCCTCACTTCCTTTACTGGTGACACATCACGTGAACAGGGAGTGAGGGAAAATATCCTCAACTAGACTACAGATGGCTTTTTTCTTACTGATGGGAAGAATTCCCTTTATTACTGTCCTACAGGCAGTGATCTCCCTGGACCAGGAACACAAGTCACATAGGGAAGCTGCAACCAGTCATGGCATCACAAGAGCACTTATGCTGTTGGGAAGGCCAGACTTTATGCCAAGCACGGGGGTCTTAGGATCTCAGCACTAGGAGGGTTACATAGTAACCATGTGTTACTGTACTATATATTTTGCAAAAGTCCTGTATTTTAAAGGACTTGAATCAATATTTTTCTTTTACTATTCACATATCCATGTTTTCAATCCCTAAAAAAGGACCTTTCATAATTCCATGAGTAAATATCTTTGGCTTGCATCCTTTAGAGATGTTAATTAGAATCAAACTCCACAGATGAGTTGATTTTTGCCACATAGCTTTTTTTTCACCGTTTATATTTGAAGCTTGCTGTATCCTAGAGTAAAAATTACAAATAGTTTACTGTAGTTAGGCCTCCTCAAGGTTATGTTTGATGAAGTATAATTTACACATTGTACATCTAGTAAATCGTTTTTAACAGTAATTTCTTATTAAATCATATACATGTTTTTGTGCTTTGTTATTTTTTAATCAGTGCACAAAAAAAAGAGTCCAGGTGAAAATGAAAAAAGGGAGGGAGGCTGGATGTCCAAGCTGTCAGGGATGCTGGTGCCAATGGTAGTTGGCACTTCATGAGTCTGTGGAACGCAGAGCTCAGCGGATGTGACGTCACAACCGGATCTGGAGTAGGGCGTGGCAACTATTGGCGCCAGCATCCCTGACAGCTTGGACAGCCAGCCTCCCACTGCCTCGCGGATGACCACCGGGACCTGTGTCGCTTAGGATTTCTTATACAGCGTGACATGCTTGCTTTTATACTTTACCATGGAGTGACATTTCTTACTTTTATTAAACTACTTTAAACTATTACACTTAGTTGGCGCTTGTCTTTTGATCAGTTATTAGATACCTTAAAATTGATAAAGAGAGCATGCTCATTATGACTAAATCACACTGGTTTAACCACATTATAACACCCCCCATTTGATTTGTTTTATGACAAAATATGCATATGTTGGTCAGTGCTATGATGAAGCAGCAATCATGTCAGAATGCAATAACGAGGTACATGAAAAAGCAATTCTCACTGATCTCTTGCTATATAGCATAACAGTTATCATTTTCTGACTTCTACGGTATCATGCATTTTTGTGTAATTATAACCTAAAACAGTATTAACCCCAAAAATAAACATTTATTATATTGCAGCTTACCAATTTGTTTCCTTTGTTAGGCTTTCTTTCCCATATTTTTACTTAGTGATCTGCCCAGTAAGTCTTCTGTTTTTCAAAAGAAGGTACAGGGGTTGGAAAAAATATAGAAATACTACATGACTTGCAGGTGTGAAAGTGACCACATGTTCCGTGTTGAAAGCAGAAGTGATGTAACATTCTTTTGCTTCCGCTGTGTGATGAGACACCTAGCTAGCAGATGGGAAGCCTCACTTTCGTCACGTCAGAGCTTATTGGGTTTCAAAGAGGGCAAATGTTGGTGCCCACTTAGCTGGTGACTCTGTGACTGAAGTTGCCAATTTATTTGCATTGTCACGAGGTACAGTATCAAAGGATAACGGCATATACAGTTATGCGCATATGTCTGATGTACGTCAATTACAACTGATAAACATAAGTGCGGTCAACAAGGTCAACTGTGCGAAAGAGACAAAAGGAGATTGCCCAGGATTGTGACACAGATTTCTGCATGAGATTGGTATCAGATTCCATTATTCACCATCCAAGAGTTGTATTCCCAAGAGAATTCAGGCCATCTTGGATGCCAAAGGTATTCCAACACCATATTGGTTAACAATTTGTTCTTTTACCATACTTGTTTCTATAACTTTGACCAACCCTTGTATATACAGTTGTAATGGGGTATATGGTGCAGTAAGTGTTGAGTGTACATAATAGTCTATGTAGAACAGCAGAAAGTCCATAGAGTATAATTGGAGCGTTCAGAATAGCTTCTGATCTCAATGCACCAGATGTGTCACCTCTGAAGAGACTGTAGTATCTCTAGTCAAACAGATAAGAAGAACAGCAGAGTGCAATCTGAGTGTAGTGCAATATAGTAACATATTTATTGTGTTCAAAAGACAAATGGCAACTCACAGTTAAAATCAGACTCATCACATAGTAGGGCTTCCGGTGGACAGTCTCACAACAGGCAACCTCGGCCCAGGATAGAAACACTGGGTAGATGGATGAATAGACTTGCAGGACCAAGAGAACACACATCGGGAGGTCACCAAACTAAGTTCAGCATTAAATGTACTGATAAACCCTAGTAAATTGGCAACTCGCTGAGAAGAAGGAATGGAACTTCTGCATGTAATTTGTGAGCGGTCAGCTCAGGCATCTGGAATAGGGAGCCTCTTCCTAAAACTTGCAGCCTGGATGTCAGACTGGATGACAGCTCAGATGAGGAAGTGGAAACCAACAAGATGGTGGAGGGCTTCTGTGGGATGCAAAGTGACCGGAAGTGACATCATCGGTATGTCAGCGAGTAGCGCTATGCATTTCAAAGCTGCACAAGCCTCTTTCTCAAGCTCCAGAGTGTATGCACTCTAATACAGGAGGTGGGCTACTGGGCAGATTACCAGGTGAAATTAGAGAAAAAAAAAGAAAACTCATGCAGCCACAGCATCTAATGATTGTTATGCTGCAATATATTATGGCTTAGCGTTTAATACTGCTTTAAGGGATGGTTATTTATCTCCCCACTAATACCTTCAGTACTACAATGGCACCTCCATTCCCAGTCAATGCTTTCTGAGAGGAAACGCGTTGGGTCAGAGACAGTAGCGTGTCAACAGGTGCGGACCATTCTGCAGGTGGCCATGCTCTACTTATGTTTAACTGCTGATTCTATCAACTATGCTGTAAGTGCAATTTTGTTTTCAATAAACTAGTTTTTATACATTAATGCACTATGAGCCCTCTCCATTACTTTTATCACTACATGTTGTAAGATACGTGACTAGTGAGACATGCGAGCCTGGATCCATCTCCTGAAGCTGGTTGATCCTCCACCCTTATGTCCCTTACACACAATCCGAAAATCGAACGACAGATCGTCCGTTTGTTTTTGCATGCTAATCTCAGATCGAATCGAAAGAGTGTACTAAAGTCACGAAAATTCTCGTATGACAGAATAAAAAATCGGAAGTGATGTCATGTGTTGTAGTGTATTTGTATTGTATTTTTGGACAACTGTACTGATTGAACGAAAATCGTACGATCTGGTACCATGCGATCAAAATTTTCATGCATGTCGATCGAATATTATCTGATGAACTGTCATGATTGGCTCTCGTAAGCTGTGTACTAATGATCCGATTATCATATGATCGCATCATATGCGGTATTTTTCTTCCGATTTTCAAATTGTGCGTACAGGCCATTAGAGGAGAGTTTATATACACGCATATGATCTCTTTGTGGGATCATTTCATTTGGTAAGCGGCTAATCTTTCATTCATAGCACAGTGGTGATGCACATGCCCTTTGGATTAAGTTGTTTGCACAAGGATATTCTGTTATGAACAGTGTGTGGGAAGTTGGAACCACTTTTTTATGCAAATACTGCAAGAGTCGTTGGCGCACCACTCAATATATATGAACTTTTGGCACACCTGTTTAAGTAACTTGCATTTGTAGCAGCAGGTTTTTTATCATTTTTATTGGTATTATAAATGCATACATTTAGCAAAACCTATATATATATTTTGTATGGTCAATCTCATAACATGGTTGCACATGTTATGAATTTGAGTTATATAATTCTTTTGTAATAGTTGTCACATTTTTTGGGGGACACGTTTACAGTCAGAAAGAGTGCATCTTACAGATATACATATTTAATTACTTCCTTGTCATTCAAGGAATTTTTTGATTGCAGTAGTGTTTGATTTTATAATTTGAAGGCAAGCACAACCTTTTTAGTACAGTATTTTTCCACCCCTGCTTACATACAAATAGCCTCATGTATCAAAGTGTCCTTAAAAGTGTCTCGCAGCCACGAGTTAGAATAAAGTCCACATTTAAACCTTCCTGTGTTAAAAAAATCTGTTTTTAACCACTTGCCGACCAGCTCACGCAGATATACTGCGTCAAATTGGTCAGCTAGCATGAACCACCATACTTGTACATTGGTTACAGCATGTGGTATAGCTCGCCTGGGTACAGAGGCAGAACGGGGTTCTGCCTTTGTAAACAAGACGGAACGGAGATCTACTCTTCTACTCTACTCTTCCCTGTGTTAGGGAACAGCAACCTCTGCCATGTCCTAGTAAGACCATCCCCCCAACAGTTAGAATGCACCCAGGGTACACAGTTAACCCCTTGATCGCCCACTAATGTAACCCCTTCCCTGCCAATGTCATTTTTACATTAATCACTGCATTTTTATAGCACTGATCAATGTAATAATGTCAGTGGTCCCCAAAAAGTGTCATTTGGGGTCAAATTTGTCCAGCGCAATGTCACAGTCCCACTAAAAAATGCAGATTGCCGCCATTACCAGTAAAAACAATAAAAAAATTAATAAAAGTCCATAAATCTATCCCATAGTTTGTAGACGTGATATAGATGAACCAAAGGTATGAAGAATAATATATATCGGCCTAAACTGATGAATAAATCAATTTTTTCTTTTGGATATTTATTATAGCAAAAAGTAAAAAAAATATGTTTTTTCTTTCAAAATTGTTGCTCTTCTTTTGTTTATATCGCAAAAACTAAAAACTGCATCGCTGATCAAATGCCACCAAAAGAAAGCTCTATTTGTGGGGAAAAAAGAATGTCAATTTTGTTTCGGTACAGCGTCGCACGACCGCGCAGTTGTCAGTTAAAGCGACACAGTGCCGTATCGCAAAAAATGCCCTGGTCAGGAAGGGGGTAAATCCTTCCGGGGGTGAAGTGGTTAATGACGTTGTCTTTTTTTCATCCGGTTATATCTAGACCAGTTTTTGTGACCATTATCATAAGCAAGGAATTAGAAATTAGAAATAAAAAAAAAAATGCTGAAAAAAAGCACAGCTTAGAAAGCACCAAAAGTGACAACCAACACATTGTTTCCGTGTGCTTATTCGGTGGGATGGAGGTTACATCTGCTGCAGGCAGCCATGTGGCAGCTTTTTATTTTCCTGATGACAGATTTGATAAATTGCCAGACAGAAGGGTACATCTGTCTATGGCGTTTGCTAACCTTTCGCACAGTGTTACAGATAGCCTGAGACGGCACTCAGGGAAGACAGTTTTGACAAATTTGGATGGTTGGGTGGGGAAGTAGTAGAAGAGTTCACCCTGTCTGGGATGATGAGATGCATTTGCATGGATGTTGCGTCTGGAACATTGCCTTCATAGTAGGAGGTTGGATAATTAAACAGAAATAACATATGCTTTAATATCACCTTAAAATATTTCCCTATAGCCCATTGAGTATTATATAGTATATTTTTATACTAGGCCCTTTTACAGACTGGGCAGATTTTTATGCATCGTCAAGGCTTGTGCATTTAACTGTTACCTATTCAGAGATGAAGAATAGAGAAAGAAGTGCAGATCACTCAGAGCTCAGAGCCTATGATAATGGAGATCAGCCATATAAATCATAGGATGTGTATCACTCATTTTTTAAGGCTTGCTTTTAAGAACACACTGTTCTGTCATGTCTGGGCAGCAGAATGTTTCAGCATGAAAAAATAAAGAATAAACCATTTTACTAAACCTTGCACTTCATTCCCCAACAGGTAAATCTATTGATCTGAGCTTTGCACACAATCATAGAGATAAATGGATGAACCATCCCCAGCCATGCGTATAAAAGCATAATATCATGATCTCATGCCTACAGTTCTGTGTTACAGAATCAAGTGGATATTGCTGATTTATGTGGCATTTCTTTTGCGGCCTCAGAATTCTATCACAAACAAACTGTATGCTCTTTGGACCATATTATACTTACCCAATTTTTTCAAATGCTTTGTTAGATTTACAGCCATTGCATTGTTATAGCATTATTGCTTGCATTTGTTAAACAATGAAAAACATTTGTTTCTTTTTATTGTTTTGTTTTTTGTTTTTTTTTTGCTATTTGTATCCTGACTCGTTCTGTGATTTTGCTTTATGAATATTTAAAGCAGCATTAAACCCAAAATGGAAAATGTATTATATTGAAGCTTATTTATATTTATTTTTTATTTATTTCAGGTACTTATATAGCGCTGTCAATTTATGAAGCGCTTTACATATACGTTGTACATTCACATCAGTCCCTGCCCTCAAGGAGCTTACAATCTAAGGTCCCTAAAGCCTCGTACAACCGAACGGACCAAATCATATGTTGGCTGATGTATCTCGCGTACTGACATTCACTAAGCGATCGTACGACCAAGCTGACGTGCTACGAATGTATAAAGAGAAAGTTCAGGTGCATGTAATTTGTGAATTAGGAACGAA
>BLSH010502340.1:681540-696280 GCA_018402905.1 Glandirana rugosa
AGTTATAAAGAGAAACCGTGTGGCGAGGGAGAACTGGATTCGTCTAGGGATCCGTGAGGTCAACTTAGGGGTAGAAAAACAGAAAAGTACATATGGCCTACACAGATACAGGAAAAAACCAAGTCATACATAAAGTACAAAGTGAAGAACTAACTACCTGGATCATACAAGTTCCAGGACACTACAAAATTAACATGGTTATGTAAAAAGTTCAAAATACAAACCGAGAACCAAGGAGGTTACTCAACCAAAGGGCAATTTCAGGGTCTCCCCCCATGAGAAAAGACATTATGTGTGAATACAATCCCTACATCCAATTGGCAACTGAAAAACTGGTATCTCAACACAACCATTAATGTCTAAACCACTGGCAACAAAAGTGAGTGCACCCCTAAGTGAAAATGTCCAAATTGGACCCAACTAGCCATTCTCCCTCCTTGGTGTCATGTGACTCCTTAGTGTTACAAGAAGAGTTTTTTGAACACCACTGAACTCTATGGTCAAAAAGTCAACGGTTAACCTACATCCCTAACATAAGTGTGTATTACAGAAAAGAGTACCCCCCTCTGGGACTTTAACGGGAAACCAACTCATTGGAGGAACCAAGAGCCAAACATAAAACTTGAAAAATGTATTGGTACAATTAAAACATCACAGGACCTTGAACATACTAGGTCCATCAATCAAGAAGTGAAACATGAAATACATACTGAACCAAAAAAGGACATAGACACATCCGGTATACATGAAAAGACAAAAAGATGGGGATTCAACTGGAGTGCCTAGGGATCTGCTTAGGTCAAGAGGGAGCGGTGTGCCAAAGAGAAATATTGATTGCCAGGTCAAGAGTCTAGGACATAATATTTACCACGGGGGGGCAAATAGCTGGCCCCCCGCCCGCTACCATATACCCATAATCAGCATTCTATCGGAGGGGCTGTCTCTTGTAGATCATATATGTAGAGGTATAATTTTTAAGTGAACCTGGAGGGAACCATGACAAACGGGTGAGGGCAATCACAACGATAGGTTCAATTATTGATCCAGTTATTGATCTGAATATCACAGGCAGAAAAATCTGCTAGGGATACAGGTCCATAGGCTCCAAATATCACCTAGTGTCCCCCAAAGGGGAGAATAAGAAAGATCCAGGAATGTTGCCTATAAAGGAGGGTTTCAGTGAGTCTTATGTGATTGTTGTGAGCGTGAGTCACGGTTCCCAGCACCAAAAAGGCCCGTGTAGCAAAGTGTAATTTCTTGTTGTTATCACATGAAAATATATAATAAAATATTTACAAAAATTTGAGGGGTGTACTCACTTTTGTGAGATACTGTACATTCTGTATACTAGTAAATGTGCATTGTTTGTTGCACTCATGGCATGCCTCTGGTGATAACTGTTACAGTTGCCTGAATGTCACCTTTTAGGCCTCATACACACGGGCGTATGTAAAAAAAATAAGCAAAACATCGGGCCCGACGTCAGGGAAAAATCTGCGTTTTTTTTGGGCGTTTTGCATCGGCGTTAATGAACATTAATGAGCGTTAGTGAGCATCTGCGT
This sequence comes from Glandirana rugosa, assembly GCA_018402905.1. Lineage (NCBI taxonomy): Eukaryota > Metazoa > Chordata > Amphibia > Anura > Ranidae > Glandirana > Glandirana rugosa. Next base: position 683,103 of record BLSH010502340.1, read on the forward strand.
CAATAGGCGTTTTTTAAAAAAAAAAACATTCATCTGCTATTTTTTAACCTAAAAACGTTGGCATCAAAAACGCCTGTTAACACCAGTACGGCGTTAGTGAGCGTATTGCGGTGTCTGCGTCAAAAACACCAAAACGTTACAGCCTTGGAACGCGCTGGCCGTGGGATCTACTTTCAGCTCACTAACGTCGACGCCCTCTACAGCTCAAAAACGTTAGCGTTTTTATAGGGCCATTGACTAATATGGAGAGCTCCAAAAAACGTGGCGTCAAAAAACGCCCATGTGTATGAGGCCTTAAAGTGGAACAGAACCTTCTTATCCTGTATAGGTAACTAAGCTGCCATCGTAGCCTCTGATTTGCAGTTGCTATGATGCTTCAATGCCTTGAATATACCTGTTTTTGGAAAACAGTTAAATTGATGGGTTTAGTTCCTTTTAACCTAAACTTTTAAACCCTCATATAGCTGGTGTCATAAGTGATCACATGTACAGCACCATGGCAAGTACAGATCAAAATAAAAGCTAAGATCGCACTGCCTTTGGCTGCAAAAGAATAGGAGGGTTTAGTGCCACTTTCAATCCGAGCATCATTAATAATGAGTGCTCATCTAAATACTTGGACTTCTATTAGATTGCTTGTTCTTGGTTCGTCTTCTGAAAGCGCACCAAAAATGCAGCATGCAAGACTTTTGGTATACTTTTTTTTCCGGAAACGTACCCAAAACACGCAATCTAATAGAAGTCTATGGGAAACCATGAATAACCTGCATAGGGAACGTGGGTACGCTGCACTGCATCAGAGCTGCGGTTTGGCGGTATGAAACTGCCCTTAAACTCTAGCAGGTTATTACTGCAAACAGTGTTAAAGAGTAGTAGCCTGTAACATGTTTTCAGGCAGAGATTATTAATTGCACAGTGTTTAATTTCTTCCCAGACATGGGTAAAGTATAGCACTTACTAACTTGAAACTGCCTTTAATGATCTATTTCTATCCCAATGGATGTTTATATTAACGAGTGACCTCATCAGCCTTATACTGCGTCTAACTTTCATGTGCAGTGCCCTAACTCATTATCTTGGTGTGAGAAATATTTTGCAGCATACCGTGCCTATTATTAGCATTAAGTTAATTTGCATCATTTTATAGTACTGTGCTTCCGTTATCAATGTATATTCTTCTAACATCATTATTATACTGCTTCACAGCGGTGTATGGAAATGCTGTTATGGCTATGCCTTTTTCCCTGAACATGAAATGCTGCATTAATCATTATACTCCACAGGTAAAATACCGACATATATCAGAGTATTTTTCATTTGAGCTCCTTCCCCCTAGAAGGAAAAGGATCAGGCAAGTTAAACTGATGAAAGGTTGTGATTTATCTCCCTGTTGAGATTCCCCTTTTGGATAAAATGATTTTAGAGGTCAGGGTTACACATGGTTCTGATGGGAGGCTGCTCTTCAGCTGGAGCATTTTAAGCTCTGGGTTACCTTGCGTAAAACTTGTGTCTTCTACCAGGTGGCTACCAAGTTAAAAGAACAATAGAAAGAAATTTGCATGCTTCAAAGTCAACAGAGTTCAGTTATTTTTCAAGCGCAAACAACAACTGACCACAGAGCGTAGCAATCACATTTTTTTTTTTTACTGTTATCTGATATGCATTGTTTTGAACAGATTATAATACAGAGTTGTACAATGGGATAGTTTTGGATACAAAAGGGTATAATTGAATAGTAATTAGTATTTGCTGTCTGTGTCTCATTGAGTATATCTACCTTTACTTCCTGTCCAAGAGATGCAACAGGAAATGAGAAGAAATCTGCATAAGATAGGAGTTTCCCCCTCATTCCTAGGTTACATGCCTATTGAAAAGTTTTATTAAAGTTCTCCTATCATAGTTTAATGGTGACCTGACAGCCTTTATATATGCAGGGGTAGCTGTGTTGCACTGCAGCAAAAAATGATACCCAACAAAATGCAATCCATTAAAATTTATATTCAAAAACCCTCAGCTGCCAAAAAAAAAACAGGAATTCAGGAGGAGCAATATCACCACCTGAATGCCTGTCATCTGAAACAAATAACGGTTGGATAGCCACACTGGTCATGCTATGAATAAGCACCAGTCCTAAGGTGTGAAACGCGTCAGTTGGGACCAGTAGTTCGTCTGTGAGCTTGTGCCCTTTGATTGAATAAAGCATTGGAATCGGACTTTTGAGTGCGGCTAGCCAACCGTTATTTGCTTCAGACGATAGTTTGCTTCATTAGCCAGCACCTGTGCACACCTGATCCACATGGGTTTGAACATTCCTTGAGCACTGATCTCCTCTTAATGCCTGTCAGTCGCTTCTGTAGCACACTTTGAAAAGTGATCTTTTCAGAGACTGATGCAAATATTTACCAGCCCTTAGACCAGTGATGATAAACCAGGGTTCTGTGGAACCCCAGGGTTTCTCCAGAGATTGCTAGGGGTTCCTTGAGCAATGAACAATTTCTGCCTCTTAGATAAATTCCCACTGACACCATTGGTCTTTTTAGCTATCTGTAAGGGGGTAATTCTTCCCAATGGCCACAAGTGTAAGGAGCATTCTTCCCATTGACCATCACACTAATGTATCATGAGTTGTAGATTTCTCATTTTTAGCAGGGGTTCCCCGAGACCGGAGAACTATTTCAAGGGTTCCTCAGTGTTGAAAATGTTGAGAAAGGCTGCCTTAGACAATTATCTCTGCTGAAAGATTTACCCTCACTGCTTGTTCTGGTGAAAACTGTAAGATTTTGAACTTTACTTTCTATCTCTGTGACAAGGATCACAGGGTAAATTTATCCAGCGTTGACAAAGATGACAATGCAAACTAAATCTTAAAGCGGAGCTCTGCCCAAAAGGGAAAGCTCCACTTGTCTGCCTCCTCCCCCCTTCTCTGCCACATTTGGCACCTTTTGGGGGGGGGGGGGTGGAGCGGGTACCTAGTTTTGACAGGTACCCAGGTACCCAAATGTACCCACTCCCATTTCTGACTGAGTTTACTGCGGTCATAAATGATGTGCCTGGTTGGCTGAGACATACTATAGGGACGGTTCATCCCACATACAACCATGTTGGAAGTGCTATAGGACTGGAACCCACACCAGACACACATTGCCACTTTACCCAGCATAGGCAGCACAGAGCTGGGAAGAGCTTACTCTTACTCTGCCAAGTGCTGCTGTGTCTGAGGTCTAGGGTTTAATGGGGTTAGAGGGCTTCTGGTGTTGGCTTTTCTGGGGGAAAATGGGTTTTACTGAGGGAGGGGGGATTGCTGATTGAGGCATTTTTTTCTTTAGTGGGGGCTTTGCTGGGGGAGGAAGGGAGAGAGGTTGCTAAGGGAAAGGAGCTTTGCTTAGAGAGGATATTTTTGACTGGTGGGAGCTCTGCTGGGGTGGAGGGGAATGCTGAGAAAAGGGGGCTTTGCTGGGGAGGTGGGATTTGACTAAGGAGGGAGGGCTTTACTTGGAGAAGGTGTATGTATTCAATGGAAAATGGGGGGAATATTCGGTCATTTATTGTCATGATTGCTTGCCTGTTGTCTGCATATTGTCATGATTATATAGTATATAGTCATGCTGGCCTGTTTGTTCACATATAATCAAAATTGCCCATTGATTGCCAGTATGTTGTCACATTTGCTTGTATATTGTCACAATTTCCATTTTTTTTACCCCATCTACAATAACTAAGATTGTCTGGTGATTGCCCGCCAAATAGCCACAATTTCCCATTTGTGAATTTGTTGGCTGCCTATTATAACAGTTGACAGACAGTCAAAAAAATTACTATCGTGGCAATACATGGGCTACAATGGGGTTGATTTACTAAAACCGGAGAGTACAAAATCTGGTGCAACTGTGTATTGTAGCCAATCAGCTTCTAACTTCAGCTTGTTCAATTACATTTCCACAAAAAAAAAAACTGTAAGCTGATTGGTTTTTATGCAGAGCTGCACCAGATTTTGCACTCTCCGGTTTTAGTAAATCAACCCCATTGTGGCCCGTGTATTGTCAGGATAGTAATTTTTTGACTATCCCTTGCAATTTTCCACACTTTGTCATGTTACAACCAAAAATGTAAATGTATTTTATTGGGATTTTATGTGATAAACCAACACAAAAACATAACTGTGAAGTGGAAGGAAAATAAATGGTTTTCAAAATTTTTTACTAATAAATATCTGAAAAGTGTGGGGTGCATTTGTATTCAGCCCTCTTTACTCTGATACCCCTAATTAAAATCCTGTGGAACCAACTGCCTTCAGAAATCACCTAATTATAAATAGAGTCGGCCTGTGTGTAATTTAATCTCAGTATAAATACAACTGTTCTGTGAAGCCCTCAGAGGTGTGTTAGAGAACCTTAGTGAACAAACAGCATTATGAAGGCCAAGAAACACACCAGACAGGTCAGGGATAAAGTTGTTGAGAAGTTTAAAGCAGGGTTCTCCAAAAATGGAAAGAGTATGGCACAACTGCAAACCTACCAAGACATGGCCGTCCACCTAAATGGACAGGCCAGCCAAGGAGAGCATAAATCAGAGAAGCAGCCAAGAGGCCCATGGTAACTCTGGAAGAAATGCAGAGATCCACAATTCAGGTGTGAGAATCTGTCCACAGGACAACTATTAGTCGTGCACTCCACAAATCTGGCCTTTATGGAAGAGTGGCAAGAAGAAAGCCTTTGTTGAAAGAAAGCCATAAGAAATCCCATTTGCAGTTTGCGAGAAGCCATGTGGAGGACACAGCAAACATGTGGAAGAAGGAGCTCTGGTCAGATGAGACCAAAATTGAACTTTTTGGCCTCAAAGCAAAACACTATGTGTAGCGGAAAACTAACACTGCACATCACCCTGAACACACCATCCCCACCATGAAACATGGTGGTGGCAGCATCATGTTGTGGGGATGCTTTTCTTCAGCAGGGGCAGGGAAGCTGGTCAGAGTTGATGGGAAGATGGGTGGAGCCAAATACAGGGCAATCTTAGAAGAAAACCTGTTAGGGTCTGCAAAAGACTTGAGACTGGGGCAGGGGTTCGTCCTCCAGCAGGACAGCTACCCTAAAAATACAGCCAGAGCTACAATGGAATGGATTAGATCAAAGCATATTCATGTGTTAGAATGGCCCAGTCAAAGTCCAGACCTAAATCTAATTGAGAATCTGTGGCAAGACTTGAAAATTGCTGTTCACAGACGCTCTCGATCCAATCTGACAGAGCTTGAGCAAAAATGTCACTCTCTAGATGTGCAAAGCTGGTAGAACCATCAACAAAAAGACTTGCAGTTGTAATTGCAGCGAAAGGTGGTTCTACAAAGCATTGACTCAGGGGGCTGAATACAAATGCACGCCACACTTTTCAGATATTTATTTGTAAAAAATGTTGAAAACCATTTACCATATTCCTTCCACTTCTCAATTATGTGCCACTTTGTGTTGGTCTATGACATAAAATCCCAATGAAATACATTTACGTTTTTGGTTGTAATATGACAAAATGTGTAAAATTTCACAGGGTATGAATACTTTTTCAAGTTACTGTATTTGAAGTCACAGTTGCTTAGAGGGTCATATCACTATAATTTAATTCCCTGTAAGCCTACCACTACCAAAGCACACGGCTTTTATCCTTATGTTTCGTTATGGTGCACCATGTTCCTCTTCAATTTTATTCTTATTTTTTAGCACACTGTTATCCCCATGTTTCACTATGTGCGCCGCTATTAAATCCTTGGATTTTATTTTATTCAGCATGCTGATACTTTGCCCTTCTTTCATTGCAGCACAAATTGTGTTGCTATTAGACCTTCAATGTTATTTTTTTAACAACATGTTTATATATAAAACATTAAAGAAAAACATTTAACAAAATGTAAAAAAAAAAAAAAAAAAGAAAAACCTCACTATCTCCAATTTAGTTTTTTGCATTATTAGTTGTTTTTTTTTTTTAATTTTGTGGTTACTTTCTAAACATAATTTTGCTGTATAGTAGAGCATTTGTATGTGTGTGTTGTTAAAAAGTAATCCACCCCAGGTGTCAAATATGCAAGGCACACCACTTCCAGTTGGGTCACTTTTGACATATTTGTCCACAAATCACTATATATGAGCTCCAGATGACAGCCATTCCGCTGTAGATTGGAAACGTTCAGTTTTCTATTAGAACAGTAGAATAATGAGGGTATCTGCCAATGTTCAAGGTCAGTACTCTACAATTCCACAGATGTCCTATAAGATCTCCCAAGAAGAAAGCCCATTAGCCGTTTATAGGATGTAATTGTTGAATACTGATGACCAGTAAAAAATTTAGTAGATTTTCACTGTAAAGGTGTATTCAGTCCCAGAGAAAACCTTGAGATCAGGGGTGTCCAACATTTTGACCTTCCTGGGCCACATTGGAAGAAGAGGAATTGTCTTGGACCACACATAAAACACACTAACGATAAGGATAGCTGATGAACAGAAAAAGTCAGGCAGATCACAAGTTATCGATCACTGATATAGATAATGTGCCTATCTGAGTAATAAAATGTCTTTTTTTTTGTAATATTTATAATATAAAAGTAAATGAGGGCAACATAAAACTTGTGTGATATTTGACACTGTTTTTGATTAACAAACTCATCAATAGCTGGTTTGATGCATCCATCAAACCAGTAGCAGTATTTAGTGAATTCTCAAGGTATTCATGTGTTTATTACAGGTACTTACTGTATATAGCGCAATCAACTTACGCAGTGCTTTACATAGATATATTGCACATTCACACCAGCTGCTAGGTGAAAGGTACTCCTCAGATATTTTGGTTTTTCTTATAAAAGTCCAGTAAAGAGACATTGTCAAATTTTTATTTGACTGCATGTGTTATTATTATTACACAGGATTTATATAGCACCAACAGTTTGCACAGCGCTTTACAATATGAGGGCAGACACAGTTACAATACAATTCAATACATGAGGAATTAGAGGGCCCTGCTTGTTAGAGCTTACAATCTAGGATGTTCACTAAGTGTTAAAAAAATAAATTCACTAAAATAATTTAAAATAAAATCAACATTTTTAAGTAAGTTTACGAATTTGTTTTGGGCCACATTCATATCCGTCTTGGGCCGCAGGTTGGACACCCCTGCTTTAGACTCTGGCCACATCCTAAATTGGTATTCCAGTTGTATGTGGATGTTGGCAAGTTGAATGGCATGCTGGTTTCTGAGAATAAAGTGCCTAGATATCCACTTGGATAGATTCTCTATAGACATGCCCAGAGCTTGAAGGAAATGCTAAGCATAGGGCATATATGACAGTGTGGAAGGAAAACCAGGCAGTAGGGGATTAAATTACCTTATTGAGCAAACAAGGTAATGGGGAGGAGCAGGAGAGAGAGTAGTTGGAGGGGAGGAGTGAAGGGGCTTCACTTGTAGACTGGAGATCGTAGGAGAACCTTCCTTCCCACCCACCCTGGAGATGTTGTTTTCCGTCGTTCTGCTAAAGAGGTTAGACGATGGAGGTTGGGGTCCTGGACGAGGGTCCAACTCATGTCATTGAATGATAAAATGGTGGCACCCAACTCAAGTATGGAGTCCTATGGTTGGTCTGGTACAGTCTAGACCGACCGGGTAGGTTAAAGTGGTTGTAAACCCTTTACAACCACTTTTACCTACAGGTAAGCCTATAATAAGGCTTACCTGTAGGTACAGAGAATATCACTGTATACGCTTGCGCCAACATCATCAGTGCATGTGCACTGAAGAAACTGGCCGCTTGGTGCCGTTTCTAGAGGGCCGTGTCGTTACCAGTGGCTCCTGGAATAGTCCTTGAGGCAGTGTTTTGGCGGCTAGGGACAGAACCTAACTTAATGGTACCACAGACTCCAAAGTGTGGGAGATGATATTGTGAAGGATCTGCAACCATTATTTGATCTGGATTGGTTTAACTGTTTTATGTTTTTCTGTTATTTATGGTTTTGTTTAGTAAAAGGCGGAACCGGGCATTTAATCCCAATGCTGAGTTAGCGTTGTCATTTAAAAGTAAAGGGGGTTGGTGTTGCGTATTAATCCAGGTAATATGGTTAAACAGGTGGGATCTGAACTACCCTAGTCATGTAAAATAAATAAATAGGGAATTTTCACAGTTAAAGAGTAACACCATTATTGAAGCCTTGTGAGAGGGGAAGCCAACTGCTGCATAGAAAGCTACTGAAGACTCCAAATGATATATGAAGCTAGTGGGTGATTTAACCTCATGGTGCCCACCCAAAACTCTGTTATCATTTTAAGCAAAGTTGACCTTCAAAGCTTATACCCAACTGTGGCTTTGTTATCCTAAAGAAAAGCCTAAAGCAGTTTTTAGAAAGTCGTTGTAGGAAAAAGGCTAACAATAGGGACTTCTGATGCAGTGGGGGTCTCTAATGTGGATTCCAGCACCTACCTGTGTTCTGACTTTCTGTAAGTCCTACCAGACCAAACTCATTTTTAACGGACACCTCATTTCTTTTGTTTCAGAAAGAGAAATAAGTAGGAATGCAGCCAATCTGCATGCAAAGAACAAATAAAAGTTACTCTGTAACGGTTTCCTACTTCCAAGCCCCGAAATGTCATTACAAAAGTGTTTCCCGTAAATAACGTTAAACATTATCTTCATATAAACATAGATATCTTGTGTTCATTATTTATATTCTACAGCTTTGATGTTGTTGATTCACTACTAGACTATGATCAGTGATTGTGCTCACGCATGTCTACTTGGTTATCTTTCATTTAAAACCCGGAGTAATGTGGAGTAATATATGCAAAACATTGCCTTTTAGTCTTTAGAAACTTCCTTGTATCTTTTGTAGTCTTTACTTCCCCAACCAATCACATAAAATAAACATTATAGTTTATAATTTTTCCCTAGTTGTTATTCCTCATTTATGAAAATCATCAAACGTAAAAGTGATGTTTAGGATCAGAGAGAGGAAAACACGAGCCCTTGTTGATGCTTGTTATGAAATGAAACAAGTCAAAGCCTTGTCAACAGACAAGCTCCCACAGTAATTAATTTCCCTGTAGTGCGGTTTCTCTATCTATCAGGATTGATTAGCAAGTTGACACAATTAAAAAAAAAAAAAAAAAAAGTTTATTTGTGATGTTCGTATGGGCAATCTGTTCTTCATCTAGACACATTGCAACCTGCTGGATAGAATTACCAAACAGCCAGTAGTGGCCGTAAAGGTCACATCAGACCTACTGCTAGCATATTTACAGAGTGCTGGGGTGCACATTTGTCATGGCTTTCAAGGGATGCTTCCCTATCACACTGCAAACATTTCCCATCATCAGACTGCAAAGGCACAGCGTACTGTTTGGTTTGGCTTTAGAGAGGTCCTTTTACATCTACAGATGGCTATAATAAAACTGCATTTCATTATGTTCCTTCAGAGCAATGTATATATACTGTGTGTGTGTGTATATATATATTGTGAGGGGTTAGCTCAATGTGGATCACCTTCCCTGGGAGAAAGGTAGTTCACACGGCAGTTTTTCTTAAAAATCTGGCTTGTAGCCAGGTTTATTGAAAAGGTTGCATGCAGAAATCAAATAAACAAAACAATAAATAAATCCTAGCCGTTCAGGCACTAACTAAACATCTCACATTTTCCTAACTGAGCAGTGTAGGGCTTCTCCCAGACATCCACAAACTATAGACAGTGCAAACCTTTTTGTCTCAGTCCATAAGCAAACATCCATATGTCAGCTCTCTCAGGCTGATGGTTCCTGAGTCCCAGGCCAGAGCAAAAAACATTTCCTCTCTTCCTGGTTATTTAAACCACCTGATGATGTTGGACTCCAGTGGACCACAAAATCTGGTTCGGAAACCAAGTCTGCCAAGGTGGCTGGTAAAACCGGATTCCACCTTAGTCCACGCCAAATGAACGCATGCGAGGGGACACATAGCGCCCATCTATCACCTCGCATCACATAACGTCACAATATATGTATATATATGTTATAAGTAAATATATATATATATATATATTTTAGCACAGTGGAAATGATTTAGGCGGCAGTTACAAATTAACCACTTCATCTCCGGAAGAGTTACTCCCCCTTCCTGACCAGGTTATTTTTTGCGATACGGCACTGCGTTGCTTTAACTGACAATTGCGACACTTTACCCAAATAAAATGTATACCCTTTTTTCCCCATAAATAGAGCTTTCTTTTGGTGGTATTGGATCACCTCTGCGGTTTTTATTTTTAATGCTTGAAACAAAGAATGACCGACAATTTTAAATAAAAATATAAATAATTCAATAAAAAAATTAAAAAAAAACACATTTCTTCATCAATTTATAAAAGACCAACCATTTTGTAAAAAAAATAACAATATTTTTTACTTTCTAATATAAAATATATTGTATAAAACAATTGAAAAAATCAATTTTTTTTCATAAATTCAGGCCAATGTGTATTCTGCTACATATTTTTTGGTAAAAAACAATCCAAATATGCGTATATTGATTGGTTTGCGCAAAAGTTATAGCGTCTACAGACTATGGGATATTTATTTTTTACTAGTAATGGCAGCAATCAGCGACATATAGCAGGTCTGCGATATTGGGGCGGACAAATCGGACACCTAACACTTTTGACACTTTTTTGCAGACCAGTATAATTATTAAATTGATCAGTGCTAAAAATATGCACTGTCTCAAATCCTTCTGTATCTTCAAGTAATCCCAGAGAGAGATTAGGGCTCTGTGGGGGCGAAACCATCACTCACAGGACTCCTTGTTCTTCTTTATGCTGAACATAGCTCTTAATGACATTTTCTGTATGTTTGGGGTCGTTGTCCTGCTGCAGAATAAATTTGGGACCAATGACATGCCTTCCTGATTGTATGGCTGGCATTTATCATTTTCTGTATGAATTGGTTAACCTCACAATAACTCTGTGGATATTTTGCTTACCAAAATAATTTTACATGTTTACATACAGGGCTTTTAAGTGGCACATGGTTTGAGTAAATAACCAGCTCTTATTTAGTATTATAGGCTGACAAAAGGGCAAACATTTTTAACCTCCCTGGCGGTAATCCCGAGTGTGGCTCGGGGTGGAATTTCAGTACCATTAGCGGTAACCCCGAGCCACACTCGGGATTGCATTGCTGGATCCAAGGCAGCGTTACTCACCTTGTCCCCTGGATCCAGCGATGTCCCCCGCCGTGTCTGCGGACTGTGTCCTCCGCCAGATGACTCTGTGTGCCGGGCTCCGTTCCCTGCGAGCGTCGCGTCGCACGGGGACAAAGACCGGCGGGAAATTCAAAAAGTGAAACACACACAGCACATACAGCCCAGAGCCCTGCATGCACTTTTATATTATTTATGTCATTCTTTCTGCCTGGAAACTTGAGAATGTCCATAGCAACCAAGAAGTGTCCCTTTACGTCAAAAGTGTTTTTTGATCAGCTAGAAAACACCGATAGTAAATAAGAATCATTTGCACAATTGAGTGATACTGATTTTTGGGGAAATTTATCATCAGATACTGAAAGTGACGACAGCGACAATTCTGCAACTGAGCAAATTTCAGTGTTTTTTGTTTGATTACATTATTGAATACATTTTATTACTATTACGTTATTATTTTTGATACTTATTTTTAGTTATTTATTATATTATAATTTATGATTTCATTTTTCAAACTTTATCATACCCGGGATGTCTACTAGACTCTTGTTTGGACAGATTTAAGTGAGTTATTCCTAAGAATTACAGGCCTACAATATAAAACGCCACATTTTCATGTAAAATAATTGTACCGCTTTCAGCACCAAAAATCTGAAATAATCATACCGCCAGGGAGGTTAAGGACTCATTTACCTGCATTTAGCATGTGGGAAGCTATCAGTTTTTACTTGCAATGAACTGCAAAAGGGTGATGTGATGCACATTCCAGCACATCAAATGGTTTCCTTTTTTCTTAAACTCTATTTGAAGTGTCACAAGATGACATATCATTCACTGCTGTGCGGTGACATGCAGAACCCACCCGTGCGCTGCAGTAAAATGCTACATGTCTGCATTTTACTGCAGCTCACTGCACCCTCCCTGGGTTCTGAGTCCAGGAACCCCAAATATGTGCAGGTTTTGATACATATGCCAGCGCTGTATGATCAATAATCAGGTTTCAAATGTTTTAGATTTTTAAATATTCTGCATTATCCAGTATCATTATAGTTCGCTGACTGGCCTGAGACAACAAATAATGTACAGCAGGGCCATTGCGAATGGGTTAAACAAAAAAGATTAGAGGATGTGGTGATTTAAAAAACTAACAAACAACTATTTCTAGGTTAAAAATGAAGTACACTTGCAAAACAGTGAAAAACAAAAGATACTCATGGTTACAGACCATCAATTCACAGTTAAGCTAAAATGGCAGCCCTAAAATTATTCATCTAAAACTTGTATGCACGGGTATCTTTAATGTGTAATCCTGGTTTTTGTATGTACGTGTGTCCTGGCCATGTGTATATGTGTGTGTGTGTGTGTGTGTGTGAATGTACAGTACTATACAAAAGTCTTAGGCGGGTGTGAAAAAATGCTGTAAATTAACCACTTCAGCTCCGGAAGATTTTACCCCCTTCATGACCAGGCCATTTTTAGCTATTTAGTACTTCGCTACTTTAACTGATTGCCATTCACCCTGTAGTAGCCGCATCAGGTATATACACTCCTGTTAGGAGAGATAAGGGGCGCATTGTAAGAATTGTCAAAAAAGCTAGCGAAGAGTGCAATGTTGATGTTGTTGTGCACCTTGGCACAAATGATTTGTCCCAGAATGATGTGCATTCTGTGCAGAAGGATTTTCAGAATTTGGGCCAGGATCTTCAACAGTTAGGGTGTACTGTTACATTTTCAGAGGTCTTACCTGTGCATAATGGACAACACAAGAAAGTACTTCGGATAGCAGAGTTCAATGTTTGGTTAAAGAATTGGTGCAAAGCTGAAGGTTTTGGTTATGTTAGTCATGATGCTACCCGGTGGTCGGACATTGAACTTTACAAGAGAGATGGCCTGCATCCCTCACACAAGGGCACTGAGCTTCTTGGTATGGAATTTAGCAACTTTTTGGGCATGCATTTAAACTGAGAAATGGGGACAGAGATAT
>BLSH010502340.1:727083-778920 GCA_018402905.1 Glandirana rugosa
TAAATGTCACGTACTTTCTATTAGTGTGTGATTGTTTGTTATTTGTACTCATACGTACTTTTAGTTTTGATTTACTGTTTTACGGATTGGACGTTGGTTTTTTTTTTGAATGTGTTATATGTGTTTACTCTATGTGTGTTCCGTCCCCAATTGATTTCCTCGGCCCTCGTTCCGTCGTCCCATACCCAAGTCCCGTCCTTGTTCTCGTTCTAGTTCTTATTTACCGTCGTAATAAATTACCTTCCGCCGTTCCTACGGGGGAGAGGGGGTAAAATAAACGGGAAAGGGAACTCGGCAAGGATCGTTGCTAGGCCTTGATTCTTCACAAAAAATTACAGTTTTATATCTTTATGTTTGAAGCCTGAAATGTGGCAAAAGGTCGCAAAGTTCAAAGGGGGCCGAATACTTTGGCAAGGCACTGTATGTAAGGGTCTTGCCGGATCGTTGCTAGGAACGGCTCAAGGGAAAGGGCAAATAAAATGGGGGAGAGGGGGCATCCTTGCCGCCTTCCATTAAATAATGCTGCCATTTATTCTTGATCTTGCTCTTGTTCCTGCCCTGAACCCATACCCTGCTGCCTTGCTCCCGGCTCCTTTAGTTAACCCCTGCCTTGTGTGTATCTCATTTGTGTATATTGTGTAAGTTTTTTTTTTGGTTGCAGGTTAGGCATTTTGTCATTTAGTTTTGATTTTCATGCATACTCATGTTTATTGTTTGTTAGTGTGTGATTATCTTTCATGCACTGTAAATAAATCTCACTTTAACCACTTCGTATCCAGGCCATTTCTGACACTTCACTCCTACACGTAAAAATCAACGTTTTTGCTGCTAGAAAATTACTTAGAACCCCCAAACATTATAGATTTTTTTTTGCAGAGACCCTATAGAATAAAATGGTGGGTGTTGCAATTTATTATCTCATACGGTAGTTGCGCAACAGTTTTTCAAATGCTATTTAAAAAAGAAAAAAAAACACTTTCATGAATTATAAAAAAAACAATAAAGTTAGCCAAATTTTTTTGTATAATGTGAAATGATGATGTTACGCCAAGTAAATAGATACCAAACATGTCACGCTTTAAAATTGCATCTGCCAGTGGAATGGTGGCAAACTACGGTGCTTAAAATTCTCCATTGGCAACGCTTTAAATGTCTTTACAGGTTACCAGTTTAGAGTTGCACAGGAAGTCTGGTGTTAGAATTATTGCTCTCTCTCTGACGTTCACGGCAATACCTCACATATGTGGTGCGATCGCCGTTTACATATGCGAGCGGGAGTAACGTATGCGTTCGCATTTGCACATAAGCATGGGGGACCGGGTGCCTTAAATTTATTTATTTATTTTTTCTAATTTACACAATTTTTTTTACACTTTTTTTCTTTTGTACTAACTTTATTGCTATCACAAGGGGGGAACAACATCCATTGTGACAACATGTGCCATGACAGGTCCTCTTTATGGAGAGATTTGGGGTGTATTAGACCCAAATCTCTCCTCTGGCCCCTTTGCATCCGATCAGACAGAGATTGGTCCAATCGGCTGCCTCCCAAAGGGTCGGGGCCGGAAGTGACAAACTACTCATCGCTCCCGGTTTCCAGGGTTACAAATAGAGGGGAACAATGTCAGTTCCTCTCTCTCTGTACAGGGCAGCCATCACCGCCAGCCGCATCACTCCTGGGCACTACGATGGGACCGGAGAGCCTGGGAGAGGCCCCCTTCCGCCACCCGCAGCAGTGATCGAGTGGCTAATTAGCCGCTCAGATCATTTATGCCTGAGATGGAATCCCCATCTGAAATGAATGATACTGGGATGATGCATGTAGGGGCAGGGATCATCCCGGTATAACCACTGAAACCCAAGGACATACCGATACATATCTTGGGACGGAAGTGGTTAAAGATATACATACATGGTCTGGTCCCAGTTATCTTGTGTAAGTACATTTATCTGGTTATCCCAGTGCTGACTCCTGACAGCAACACTGACCAGGGTCGGATTAACATAGGGGCTATTGGAGCTGCAGCTCCAGGCCCCTTCCTTAAGATAGGCCCAGCCCAATGGTGTGAGTGAGTCACTAATACTGCCTAGCCCTGCTCTGTGTACAGTGTACACATGATGGATATGTAAATTGCAGCAGCATATTTCATTTGTTTTAACAAAAAATTGTTTGCATTTTCATTTTATTTATTTTCATAAAAAGGGCCCACCAAAATCCACAGCACCAGGCCCATGATGCTCTTAATCCAGCCCTGACACTGACCGTCTGCAGGAGCCTGATACTGCGCCTGCCATCTGCTTATCATCGTGGGTGCAATATTTTACAGGTCCTTAATAAGAAAAAATAATACATGCACATTTTTATACCTGCAAAAAAGATGTGCATTTATTTTTTTTTAAAGGTGAACTTAAACTTTAAATGCAGCTAAATGAATGTAAATGCTATTAAATATGCTTAAGCACATATAAGTCTGCTTTATAAAAACATCTAAATGCAAGAAATAGGGAACTGGAAAGTATAAAAGTTGTTTATACTTCTTATGTGTCTTCTCCTGCGTTTATTTTAAAATCTAAATGTAGGCGTGCAAGCGTGGATGAGAACTTACCTTACTCACAAATTATAGGTTCCTAGCCAAAGCACAGATATGTGCTGATTAGTAGAAGCGTCTCAGCTTGTACTAGAACTTATTTAAAGGCAAAATGAACAGCAATCTCTCACATTTAAAGTGTCATTAAACCCAAATCATTATAAATCGTCAATACATGCTTTATTACATTGTGTGCAAACTGACTTTGCCACTAGAGCATTCATTTTTTGGTAATTGCAAAAAAACTGGTTGATCCTGTTGTTCCCTGTCCCTCCCTCCTTGTCTGTGTCCCTGCTGCAGCCTGAGATTGTAGACCAGCCGTTGCCACCTCTACTGGGTATGCTCCATTTCCCTTTTAAGCTGTTCCTTTCCTCCTTTTTCTTTTCTGTGCAGCCCACATATAGAGTCACACATGTTGGCATATACACTGTAGTAAATGACAGTCCTCTCCCTTCCTCTTCCTCCATGTCATCATATTGCTATAGGGGCAGTATATAAGATGGTGATTGATGGAGGCTTCACCTCCTTGTTAGTCACAGCATATACACACTATAGACACAGGCTGGAGGGACATGACACAGCCTGTGATTGTCAGGACCTTTTCAGGCATGCAAAGTTCTCCAGTCACAGAATGCCCTGTAGTCTTTGAAACAAATATAATATGTTTTCTGGATGGAAAAGCTGCATAGTAACTAACCCGCTGTGATCCAGCTCCAACTGTCAGTTTCACCACTGGAACTTCAGCAGATACATCACTATCAGACCTTGCGTGTAAGTAACATTTTTGAAGAAAGAAACCAGTGGGGCACAGGTCATTAGAGGTACCTTACTGATACTCTGGTACCTAGCTAATGCCCCAATAAAGTTTTTTCCCACACTAAAATAACGTAAAAGAAAAACAGTTTCCCCACACTTCAGCCTTAAATAGCTAAAATATAAATAATCTAATACATTAAAGAGGATGTTGATCATTGGAACACTCCATTTGAAATAGGAACACGACTACATGCCTAGCAGTACATTTTATTAAACCTCTTAGCAGAATGGTCAGGAGCTGCTTCAGCGTTTTTTTTTTTCAGCTAAAGCTCATTTTATGTAGTATGACAATCATCATGAGGCAAGCAAAAGAAATGTTAGCAGCACAGGGACCAAAAGATATCATATAGACTGTTCTCATATTGAAGAAGGGATCATCTTCTAGGTAGCAAATAGAATGATCCATTATATCTGAGTCAGAGCTGTCATCACACAAAGCACCCAGAATCCTCATTGTGGAGTATGGGATCAAAGTCATAATCTGGAAAGGACAACGAAGAAACCTTCCATATGGATTTGTAACGTGTTTATGCATATTAACACAGTCACAAAGAATGTCAATGGCATCTCATAGGTGTTTCCCATTGATGACAAGTGGCCTTAAACACAAGTTGGCTTAGATTGTTTAAAAAAATAATTCTAAAGGTCACATTAACTCTTTATTTCTGCTGTTAAAACTTTGGCTTGTGGCAGATGTTAATAACACTCAAATTAAGTGTTTTTTCCTAAAAAAAAAAAAATATTTACATACATTCCTGCAATCAGTGTTCTCAATCACACTGGCTGTGGCTTTAAAATACTGGCCAGATAAACATATCCTCAAATGAATATGTATTAATGCATCTAAATGTAATATTACAGTATCTGTGTAGCACTCCCCGGACCCCCAAAGACATATGAGGAACCTCAGCAGCAAGGTGGGCTAGCATTTTCCACAGGGTTTGATTATTAGCAGTAGTGGAGAAATGTGTACAGAAAGATACCGGTCACAAGGAGATTTTTAACTCTGATTTAAACTCCTGGGAGAGAGGGTTAGGGCACAGGATATGGCAGGCTCCAGAAGAGTACCAGGAAGTACTTAGTGCCATAACAGAAAAAAGAGGTTTACGCCAACATGGCATTCTGTGAATTCAGCTCCTGGCTGTAAAATACTGAATGGTTCAACTACCAACTCCCTAGGGAGAGGTCACCACCACGCTTCTAGTCGAGGACAAAGCTTATAAGCAGCTTCTCCAGTGCACCAATTAGCTGAAGTGCCTTTATGGTGTTTTGATACCCTTGCTCAGATTTCTAGGCCTCAAACCCCAGCCTGTACCCAATTACATGGATGCCCTCTTCAGACAGCAGACCTGAGAAAATCAGACATACAACTGTGTCTCTCTCCAAGACGGGAGGCCCAGAGAAGACTGACTTCCCAAAGTCACTTCTGAACATTTATGCCCTCTCCTAGCCTGCAACACTGGCATTAAACATTTTAGTTTTGGCCAGGAAGAACACAAATATTTATATCTTAGAGAGCTTAGGAGAGATTCAAGAAAGCTGAGCTATCAATCAGACTTAAAGCTGACCTTCGCTAATTTTTTCAACTTTCCATCTATTAAAACGTCTGCCCTTGTTGTTTTAACTTTGGATAGTAAAACATTTTTTTCTGCCAGTAAATACCTTATACAGCCCACTCCCTGTTTCTTGTCTGGTCATATGCCCAGGCTTATGACATGCACAGCTCTCTCTCTCTTACTCTCACTCTTGTGAGAGTTTGCCAGGAAGGGAGGGAGGATGAGTCCTAAGAAGGCCAATGAAAGTGGCAGAGCTGAAGGTGTGTCTCTGTGTGTCTGTGTAAATTCAGGAAGTGAACAGGTTGCAGCTTCATTTGCCCACAGTTAAAATGTCTGCAGCCAGACTTGGTGGAAGGAGATTTATGCAGCATATTTGCAAGGTACAGAATCACAGTACATATAACATAATATGCAAAGTGGTTGGAGGGTAGCTTCAGAATGGCAAATATGTTTTTATTACAAATTATGTGAGCAGACTGCAGTTACTCTTTAAGCTGAACTCCAGTTTTTGATACAAGGTTTTGCTATTCATTGATATATATTATTATTGTTATAGCAGATCTATTGTATATAGAACAGTGATTTATGTATAAGAAGTTCTCATACCTTTTTAGAGTTTTTTTTTTAAATGCCTTTAATGGCATAATGTTGGCAAGAGTAGTTGATAAAAAAGGCTGTACCAATATCCTGTGAACCCCTATCTGGGTGTACACTATTGGATATGAGCTGTCTCGATCACATTCACCCACCTCATGGATCATCTTATCCAGTAAACCCTCCTCATATCCCTTGTCTAAATATCTAGACTTAAGGACCATTGACTCCCTTAAATAATCCTCAATATGTGTACAATTTTGCCTTAGGTGCAAGAATTGTCCCTTGGGGACAGCTGATAACCAGCTAGGATGATGACACTAGTCCATTAGGATATATCCATTTCTATCTGTTTCTTTTTTAAAAACATGGAGGTAACGATTTTATTGTCAATAATTGATATTGTGAGATCTAGAAAGTGAATCACTGTAGGGCTGATTTCATAACTGAGTTGAATACCCCTATCATTATTGTGACGGGAGGGATTAGGGGCACAGGGTGACCTGAGAAGCCCAGTCTGATCTGATGTAACCAGACTCACTACAACCAAACTGGATTCAGCATTTCATTTTACCCCTGAACCAGCCAGGCTGTCTACAATACGTTTAGAACACTGATATTGGACATAAGAGTTTCCTCAAATATCCTTCCCACTAACAAAGTTGGCTGCGGGTCCATTTTTTGTTTATAGACGTGTTGATAAGTTTGAATGTTTCTGTGACTGACAAGATTGGATGTAAAGTTTATCCCACCCTGTGTCTCTATGCCAACAGGGGGGGTTGTCTCCAGAAATACACTCTTCAATAAAATCTCATGCTGTTATCCACCCTACACTGAGTTACGGCTAATTACTGGGTGCTTTGAGAGATCTTGGATCGTGCTGGTACCGGGTAAGGGAAGCTAATATAGGCGGACATACTCCTCAAGAGTACTAGTTTTGTCACATGGCAGTGGTGGGACAGTGCTTCCTTGCTGTGAACACGTCCAAACCACCACTGGGATCCAAGAACGAGATAGCAGATAGTTGCCCCAGTGGAGATATGGATCTGGCATAAGAGTTTGAGCGGGTCCTGTGGATTTCCCTTTCAGTATGCCCCAGGACTGTGTCTGCGGATCAATACCTGGAGCTCAGGCAGCAGATTCGGTTGGAGCTCTGGACTGGAGCCCTCCAGGTTGCCGGTATGTACAAGGGCAAGTGCTATCCAACCCCAGGGGAACGGGCCAGTGACCAACGGGAGTTGCGGATGCCATTCCTGGGAGAGTGGCCCCAGGAGCAATGGGTGCTAAATAAGGAGATACAGCTGGACAACCGATATCGGGCTCTGCAATGGCACGCAGAGCAGGAATATTTAGGGGAGACAATAGATTGCTTTCTGGAGGGCTATGACTTTGGCGGCCCTGGATTGCTGTAGGAAAGCCAGATGGTTTTGTGTTTGGCAATTAAGGTGAACCTACCCTTGAGGACCTGTGAGAATACAGAGAGGCTATGCTCGTTCTTGCAGGGGTATTAGAGCTTAAAGCTGATCTGGCATATTTGCTAAAGAAAGAACAGCACCCGGAATGGGCATACAGGGAACTGCTAGAACATGTTCAGCAGCATGCCCCAGAATTAGCAGTGGAAACTCCGGAGATTTCTGTCCCCAAAGCTGAAGTGCTGACAAAAGGGCAGAGAGCTGCTAACCCCTGCCCAGCACCAATAACATCTTCTGAGTTCCATGGACAGGAGATGGTGAACCTCTATCCCAGGACACCAGTTCCAGAGACTGGGGATTTAGTAGACTTTTCTGCTGAGGAGGAACAACCCGGTGAGCCTCCAGCAGAAGAGCTGGCTTCAGAGCATGGAGCTATTGACCTCTGCCCTACACTCACAACAGTTCCAGAGGCCCAGGGTAAGAAGGTCATGGTCCCTCCCCAGCAGCAGATCCACAGTCTGGGAGTGGAGGAAGCCAGCCTCCCTCCCCAAGTCAGCCAGAGCAGAGGAATTGGTCTTCCCTCCCCAACACTTAGCCAGAGTAAATGATGTGGGGTCTGCAGGTGAAGCACTAACAGGACAGAGTGCTGCTGGCCTCTGCACCCAACAATCAACTCCGCAGGAGCTCCAGGAAGAGAATGCAATCGGCACCTCACAATTGCAGCTTGAGCGGGTGTCAGTGGATGGGACTGCGGTCTCCACTGACAGCAACCCAGCAGAAGGGCTGGCAACAGGGCAGAGTGCTGCTGGCCTCTGCCCTCAACTAACAGAAGATGGATTTCCTGTGGATTTAGTGGATGGGACTGCGGTCTCCACTGGCACAACTCCGGAAAAAGGCCCGGCATTGGGACAGGAGGATATCAGCCTTGCTCTGACAACATTGGGGGATTTTCATCTAGTAAAAGTGAATGGGACTATGGTCTCTACCTGTATACCCCAGGGTTCCTGGGCAGTTGGCCCAGATCCCCATCAGCATGACGGACTGAGCCCAACCACCTGTCTTCTCTCCAGCGGCTGAAAAGACTCCAGGGAGAAGGACCAGTACTCACTTCTCCCCAGCAGAGGTTGGCTGGGTGAGTAATGCTCTGTTTGGAACAATATGTTTGGGGTACTGTGTGGGTATGGCCATTGGGGGACTGGAACTACAGACTAACTTTGAAGTCAACATGTCTGGGGTCTCCTTCTGTGCTAGTCTCCTGCCGAAAGGGGAGAATCACTTTGGGCAAGGGGCCCGTGGAACCCAGCTTATCTTAGAGGGTTCAGGATACTCCTGGTTCAGCTCCCCAGGCCCCTCTTATGTATAAGTCACCCTGTGTCTATTAGGGGCACAGGGTGACCTGAAAAACCCAGTCTGATCTGATCTAACCAGACTCACTACAACCACACTGGACTCAGCATTTCATTTTACCCCTGAACCATCCAGGTTGTCTACAATATATTTGGAACACTGACATTGGACATAAGAGTTTCCTCAAGTATCCTTTCCACTAACAAATTTGGCTGCGTGCTCAGTTTTTGTTTATAGATGTGTTGATAAGTTTGAATGTTCCTGTGCCTGATGTGATGGGATATAAAGTTTATCCCACCCTGTGTCTCTATGCCAACAAGGAGTGGGGATTGTCTCCAGAAATATATACTTGTGTTTGGTCTTCAATAAAGCCTTATGCTGATGTCCATCCTACACTGAGTTACGGCTAGTGACTGGGTGCTCTGAGGGATCTTGGATCGTGTTGGTACCAGACAAGAGAAGCTAATACGGGCAGACATACTCCTCAAGAGTACAGAGTTTGTCACAATTATCATTCAAGTAAGTATGAAATAGCAGAATCCTTAGTCAGGGAGGTGACCAAGAACCCGATGGTTACTCTGTCAGAGCTCCGGCGTTTCTCTGTGGAGAGAGGAGAACCTTCCAGAAGAACAACCATCTCTGCAGCACTCCACCAATCAGGCCTGTATGGTAGAGTGGCCAGACGGAAGCCACTCCTCAGTAAACGGCTGATGACAGCCACCTGGAGTTTGCCACAAGGCACCCGAAGAACTCTCAGACAATGAGAAACAAAATTCTCTGGTCTGATGAAGTAAACACTTTGGCCTGAAAGCGTCATGCCTGGAAGAAACCAGGCACTTCTCATCACCTGGCCAATAACATCCCTACAGGGAAGCATGGTGGTGGCAACATCATACTGTGGGGATGTTTTTCAGCATCAGGAACTGGGAGATTAGTCAGGATCGAGGGAATGGTGAATGCAACAACGTACAGAGACATCCTTGTTGAAAACCTGCTCCAGAGTGCTCTGGACCTCAGCTCAGACTGGGGCAAAGGTTCATCTTCCAATAGGACAATGACCCTAAGCACACAGCCAAGATAATAAAGGAGTGACTATGGGACAACTCTGTAAATGTCCTTGAGTGGCCCAGCCAGAGCCCAGACTTGAACCCGATTGAACATCTCTGGAGAAATCTGAAAATGGCTGTGCACCGACGCTTCCCATCCAAACTGATGGAGCTTGAGAGGTCCTGCAAAGAAGAATGGGGAAAACTGCCCAAAAATAGCTGTGCCAAGCTTGTAGCATCATACTCAAAAAGACTTGAGGCTGTAATTGGTGCCAAAGGTGCTTCAATAAAGTATTGAGGAAAGCTGTGAATACTTATGTAAATGTGATATTTTTTGTTTTTTTATTTTTAATAAATTTGCAAAGATTTCAAAAACTCTTTTTCACATTGTCATTATGGGGTATTTATAATGTAAAAACAGTGCCGCACTACCAGTAAACAAAGAAAAAACATCCACAGTAAAAGGCAAAATAATTCTGAACATGCTGCTTCAGCAAAACCTACAAAGAAACTTTCCAAAGTGCAAGTGCTCGCCCCCACCAGTGTGCTCTGGCAGCTCACCTCATATTTTGACCCCTGTTTTACGTGTGGGTCAAAATCAATGGTTCCCCTCTGGGGATAATCAGAGATCTGTTGACGCGCTGCTCCTCTCTATCTCCCTCCATGCTAGCTCCCTGAGCCTCGGTCCTCACTCGGGGGTGTCGGCTATAAGGAGGAACAAAATACAAGATCTAGTGCTCTCTGTTTAAAATGGTATTGCTCCAAATAAAATGAAGGATCAAATACTCACCAACATAGCACTTAAGCAGTGCGAGCTTTCAAACTTTTCTGATAAAACGAGATGGCCACAGGATGATGTAGATAGATAGGCTCTGCCCCTATATGCGTTACGTCAATAGGCGTGACTTCTTCAGTAGGGCTTAGTAGGGGGCTGTGATTTTCTGGGGCAGGATAATTTATTTTGGGTTGTTCTTTGATGGTGGGTTATGATAGTAACAAGAAATACATTTAAAAAATGTTTTTTTTTACTATTTTGGGACAGTTTTCCTATTATAATCATAAAATAATCCGGAGATATCCATTACCATTTACCACCAAATTAAAGCACAATTTCTCCTGAAAAAACAAGGTATAATCCACCTGGATGCACCAAGTGTTTGTGATGATACGTACGGTTTTACTAACACATGTCAAAGTTGCAAAATTGTGCTTCGGCATTTAATTTGTTTTACCCTTAGGTGTGAAGGGGTTAAAAACAAGGTTTATCAAAATGACATTTGGGCTGCCGCTCCTGCGTCACTTCCTGTTGTCAGGTAAACAAATTTTGCACTAAAATTCTTTGTCACACTCTTAAACTCTTCTGACACTCCTAGTTTAAAGAAAGATAGAAAGAAACTGAGAGAATGATTGAAAGAAATTAAAAGATTTATAATGGACCAGTCCAACATTCTTAAAGCGGAGTTCCACCCAAAAGTGGAACTTCCGCTTTAAGTCCTCCCAGCTTCAGATGCTGAAACGGAGCTTTTGGGAAGGAGGGGGGGGTGGGGATACCCTATTTTTAGGGGTACTTCCGCCCCGGTCGCCTTAGGCGATCGGAAGTGGAAGGACTCCTTCCCCCTCCCTCCCGAAGTCTTCTGGGACACAGGACAGGTCCTAGAAGACTTCGGGACCAATCACAATGCGCAGCGCCGCTCGCGCATGCGCAGTGTGCGCCCGGCCGTGAAGCCGTGGCCGGGTGCCCACAGTAGCAATGCCGGTGCCACGGAGGCGAGGGGGAGAGGAGCGAGGCTCCGTGCGGCTCCATCGCTGGACCGGGAGACAGGTAAGTGTCGGTTTATTAAAAGTCAGCAGCTACACTTTTTGTAGCTGCTGACTTTTAATAAACCTAAGGAAAGGTGGAACTCCACTTTAAGATGGGTCACTCATCAAACCAACCAAGAGAACAAATGAGAAAATAACCAAGAGCTTTATGAGAGACAACAATCTCATCTGATATGTTGCCAAAATCTGGCAATCCAATCATTGCTTCAAAGTATGGCTGCAACTAAATGTTCACCATCCTGGGTTTCAGTACCAAAGCTGTTTGGGAGATATTAGACTGGTAAATAAAGGCCAACGTAGGACAAGTCAAAACCGATATAAAAAATGCCCGCATCCTCCACCAAAAAAAAAAAACGATGTAAAAAAATCTGCATTTTATTCAATCCACGTGATTATGACAATCATGAAAGTGATTAGAAGTTGCATTGTTATTCTAAAGACCCGTAATATGATAAATTCCATAGACAGATAATTCTTCCCTGTCACCACAAAATGTTGAATCTCTACAAATTGGATTTCTGTAGATATAACAGAAGCTTTTCAGTCTCTGGTCTGAATACCTTACTATTCTGTGTAGTGACATCATAGGGCAGCAGCATGTTCTCTATTTAACTGCAGAGTGAGATTTATACATGAGTTTCTAGTAGTGCAAGGGTCACATCTCCCGAGATAACTATGTGATTCAGAAGCAAAGTCTTCTGCAGAGAATGGAACGTCATTAAACGCTTGGCTAAGCTGACAGCAGGATGCAGATTATTAAGGTCAGGCACTCACATTGCTCATGGTACTAAACTGCTGCAGACTTAGTGGCAGAGGGGAGAAGGCATTTTACTTACATAGTGTATTCCCTGTGTAACTCTCCACATTAGCAAAAAAAAAAAAAATAATAATAATTAGTAACCTCTTTGAGTGCAGTACCAACATCAGTGTAATATTTCCTTGTCATAGATATGAGAAGGTAAATTGAACCTAAAGTGATTGTAAAGGCTCGTTTTTTTTTCAATTATATAACTTTTTTATTATGCAGTTTACCCACTTCACTTCAGCCCCGGAAGGATTCCACACTTTAGGACCAGAGCACTTTTTGCGATTCGGCACTGCGTCGTTTTAACTGACAATTGCGCGGTCGTGCGACGTTGTACCCAAACTAAATTTGCGTCCTTTTTTCCCCACAAATAGAGCTTTCTTTTGATGGTATTTGATCTCCTGTGCGTCATTTATGATCGCTGCTATAAATAAAAAAGAGCAACAATTTTGCAAAAAAAACTGTTTTTCTTACTTTTTGCTAAAATACAAATCCAAAAATATATAAAAAAAAAATTCTTGTCATGGGTTTTGGCCGATTTATATTCTTCCTCATATGTTTGGTTAAAAAAATCGCAATCAGCATTTATTGATTGGTTTGCGCAAAAGTTGCCGCGTTTACGGATGATGAGAATTCATTTCTGGGGTTTTGATTTTCTAAATTTTTTACTAGTAATGGCGATGATCTGCGATTTTTAGCGGTACTGAGATATTGCGGCTGACATGTCGGACCATTTGGACACTTTTTTGGGACCATTGGCATTTATACAGCGATCAGTGCTATAAAAATGCACTGATTACTGTGTAAATGCCATTGGCATGAAGAGGTTAACCAGGAGGGAGCGCTCTAAGGGTTAAATGTGTTCCCTAGGCGTGTTCTAACTGTATGGGGGCTGGGCCCATATACAGGAAGCCTGTGATCACGGCCCTTCCCCCTTTATGAGAGCGGAGACCTCTGGCGGCGCACGCGCGCTCACAATGCTAGTTATCGCAGCCGCCGTCAGGTGACAAACCGCTGTCACCTGACGGCAGTTTGCAATAACGAGCCACTCTGCTGCCATCACACTGCGGCGGCTGGTCGGCAAGTGGTTACATAAACAACATACATCATACCTACGTACACATACAATCCCCTACCTGCCCCCCCCCAAAGAAAGAGAAAAAACACAGACTTTGTCCCTCCCCCTTCCTCTCCTCCTCTTTCCTTTGCTTGATATCTATTAACGCCTCAATCCTATATAAGGATGTTATATCCCATAACTCAAAAAGTTGTCACCGATTAATCTCAAGTCTCTGATGTTGCCAACCATTTTTCCCATGTTTTTTCAAACTTTTCTGGGCGTTCCCTGTGTAAATATGTATACTTTTCTCTGATGAGAATAATATCCATTTGTTGTCTCCATTCCACAATCGTGGGTGGATGTGGGGACATCCATTTTTGGGCTATAATTTTAGGGACCTGGTACAGGGTCCTGCAAATTCATACAGTCCTTAGATAGGCACATTGAGTCGACCGATATGCCAAAAAGACACATGCCCGGATCCTCCAACAGATCTGCCCTGAAGATGACCTTCACTGTTTTGCAAATATCGAGCCAGTAGCGGTGTAATTTAGGGCATCACCAGAGCATATGAATCAGATTTGCCGGGTCCTTATTGCATCTAGGGCAGAGGGAAGATTCCATGCGATGCCATTTAAACAATTTATTGAGAGTGTGGTTTATTCTATGTAAAATAAATAATTGGGTCAGTCTTTGTTTGGGGATAAGGAGACCAAGGGGATAATGGCTAACGCCATGTTCCATTGGTCATCTGTTATATGGCCTAAGTCTTTTTCCCAATATATTCTTGATGGTATGATGTAAGTATCTTGACATTTGCCCTGCAGAATACTATAAAAAAAAATAAAATAAAATAAATAAATTCCTTTTTTAAAAAAAATAACAAACATGTTCTACTTATCTCCTCTTTGCAGTTGGTTTTACACAGAACAGCCCGGATCCTCCTCTTCTCGGGTCCCTCTTCGGCTCTCCTGGCCCCTCCTCCTATTGAGCCCCCCCTCAGCCAGCAGCCCCGCCCCCCTCTCCCCTGATTGGCTGACTGACTTAGATTGACTGCTGTGGGAGCCAATGGCGCCGCTGCTGTGTCTCAGCCAATCAGAAGGAGTGTCCTGGATGGCTGAGGGGATCGTGGACATTGCTGGAGAGAGAAGGGCATCATGGAAAGTATTAGGGGGTGCTTGGGGGCTGCTAGACACAGAAGGTTTTTTATCTTAATGCATAGAATGCATTAAGATAAAAAAAAAACCTTTTGCCTTTACAACTCCTTTAAAGTGACACTAAACACATTTCTTATTCTCCATAAATAATCCATACACATCCACAACCTAATGGCCCTGTAATGCATTTTTCATGAAATAGTTTCTTACTGTGTTCTAATGCCTCCTTATAATGTCCTCCATAATCTGCTGAACCTCCCGCCCCACTTCCTTTTGTTTGGAATGAGAAACACACCGTAGTTGCGGTCATGTGCACTGCTTTATAGTCCACAGTGGGTTTGATTTACTAAAACGAGTGCACTCAGAATCTGGTGCAGCTGTGCATGGTAGCCAATCAGCTTCCAACTTCAGCTTGTTCAATTAAGCTTGGACAAATAAACTTGGAAGCTGATTGGTTTCAGATTTTGCACTCTCCAGCTTTAGTAAATAATCCTCATAGTCTACACACCCCATAGTTCATAGTCCCTAGTCCATCTCAGGAGTGAGCAAAAGAAGGTGGTTATGTTCCTACAATGGGACCATGGAGAATGAACATTACACCTAATTGTGGGATTTTCTGCCATTCTTCTTTTCAAATCCTCTCAAGCCCAGTCAGGTTGGATGGGGACCATTGGTAGACAGCCATTTTTAGGTCTCTCCAGAGATGTTCAATAGGGTTCTGGCTGGGCCACTATAGGACATTCACAAAGTTGTCCCTAAGCTACTCCTGTGTTGCCTTGGCTATGCATTCAGGATCGTTGTCATGTTGGGAGGTGTCTAAGGTCCTGAGCGCTGTGTAACAGGTTTTCATGAAACATATCTCTGTACTTTGCCCCATTCAGCTTTCTCTCAGCACTGACCAGTCTCCCAGTTCCTGCTGCTGAAAAACATCCCCACAGCACGATGCTGCCACCACCATGCTTCACTGTTAGGATGGTATTGGGCAGGTGATGAGCGGTTCCCGGTTTCCTCCAGACATAACGTTTAGAATTGAGACCAAACAATTCAACCTTGATTTTTTTAGGCCAGAGAATCTTGTTCCTCACTGTCTGAGAGTCCTTCAGGTGCTTTTTGCACTCCTAGCAGGTTTTTTTACTGAAGGGAGGCTTCTGTCTGCTCCACAAAGCCCAGTTTGGTGGTGGGCTGTAGTGATAGTTGTCCTTCTGTAACTTAGTCCCATCTCAACACAAGATCTTTGGAGCCCAGTCAAAGTGACCATCAGGTCCTTGATCACTTCTCTTACTAAGGCCCTTCTCCCTTGAGTGCTCAGTTTTGCGGGGCGACCAGCTCTTGGAAGAGTACAAACTTCTTCCATTTGGGAAGCCCACTATGCTCGTGGGAACCTTCAGTGCAGCAGAAAGTGTTTGTAGCCTTCCACAGATCTGTGCCATGCAATAATCCTGTCTCTGAGCTCTTCAGGCAGCTCCTTTAACCTCGTGGCTTTTGCTCTGTTACGGTATGCATTGTCAACTGTGAGGCCTTTTATAGAGAGGTGTGTGCCTTTCCAAAAAATGTCCAATCAATTTACATAATTTACCAGAGGTGGATTCCAATCAAGGTGTAGAAACATCTCAGCAATGATCTGAATACTTATGCAAATGTGATATTTCAGTCTTTCTTTTTTTCATACAGGACATTTGCAACATTTCTAAAATTCAGTTTTTACTTTGTCATTATGGGGTACGGAGTGTACATTAATGAGAAAAAAAATAATTTAAACAACTGTAGTATCAGGCTGCAACATAACAAAATTGAAAAAAGTGAATGGGCTCTGAATACTTTATGAATGCACTGCATAAATAAGGCAAGGTGTCTTATATTCAAAATCATATAAACATTAATGCCTTCAATGGTCTTACCCTTAATCCATACCCAACAACAATATATAAATTGTCCACTTTAGTGCATTACACCAATTCAAAAATATAACTTCAATGTGTCAAGCTACATTTCAGCATGTAAAGTCTATAAAACAATCTGCGTTATAATCTTAATTTTATAATATAATTGAGGGTGCTCCACAAATATGACTGTGCTCCTCAAATGATAAAAGCTCTCACTCTCTTTAGTACCCCCACTGCTAATTGCAGAAAGTTCTCAGAACTCAGCTTTATAGATTCCACTTCTAGTTATCATTTTTAATGTCATTTCCATTTTAGGCATTTAAATACGTTACTTTACAAATAATTAAAATGATCAGAATACAATACTTTATTAGAGATATACAGCATGTAAGAGTGTTTAAAGACCTATAGTTTCAACCTAATCTTGTGAAAATACAGTGCCTTGAAAAAGTATTCATACCCCTTGAAATTTTCCACATTTTGTCATGTTACAACCAAAAATGTAAATGTATTTTATTGGGATTTTATGTGATAAACCAACAAAAAATTGGTCATAAGTCATGATTGTGAAGTGGAAGGAAAATGATAAATGGTTTTCAAAATTGTTTACAAATAAATATCTGAAAAGTGTGGGGTGCATTTGTATTCAGCCCCCCCCCCTCCCCGAGTCAATACTTTGTAGAACCACCTTTCACTGCAATTACAGCTGCAAGTCTTTTTGGGGATGTCTCTACCAGCTTTGTACATCTAGAGAGTGACATTTGTGCCCATTCTTCTTTGCAAAATAGCTCAAGCTCTGTCATATTGGATGGAGAGAGTCTGTGAACAGCAATTTTCAAGTCTTGCCACAGATTCTCATTTGGATTTAGGTCTGGACTTTGACTGGGCAATCCCAACACATGAATATGCTTTGATCTAAACTATTCCACTGTAGCTCTGGCTGTATGTTTAGGGTTATTGTCCTGCTGGGAAGCGAACGTCTGCCCAAGTCTCAAGTCTTTTGCACACTCTAACAGCTTTTCTTCTAAGATCGCCCTGTATTTGGCTCCATTCATCTTGCCATCAGCTCTGATCAGCTTCCCTGTTCCTGCTGAAGGAAAACACCCCCACAACATGATGCTGCCACCACCATGTTTCACGGTGGGGATGGTGTGCTACTTTTGCATTTTGCTTTTAGGCCAAAAAGTAAAATTTTGGTCTCATCTGACCAGAGCACCTTCTTCCACATTTGCTGTGTCCCCCACATGGCTTCTTGCAAACTGCAAACGGGACTTCTTATGGCTTTCTTTTAACAATGGCTTTCTTCTTGCCACTCTTTGATAAAGGCCAGATTTGTGGAGTGCACGACTAATAGTTGTCTTGTGGACAGATTTTCTCACCTGAGCTGTGGATCTCTGCAGCTCCTCCAGAGATACCATGGGCCTCTTGGCTGCTTCTCTGATTAACGCTCTCCTTGCCCAGCCAGTCAGTTTAGGTGGACAGTCATGTCTTGGTAGGATTGCAGTTGTGCCATACGCTTTCAATTTTGGGATGATGAATTGAACAGTGCTCCGTGAGATGTTCAAAGCTTGGGATATTTTTATAAACTAACCCTGCCTTAAACTTCTCCCCAACTTTATCCCTGACCTGTCTGGTGTGTTCCTTGGCCTTCATGATGTTGTTTGTTCACTAAGGTTCTCTAACAAACCTTTGAGGGCTTCACAGAACAGTTGTATTTATACTGAGATTAAATTACACACAGGCGGACTCTATTTACTAACTAGGTGACTTCTCAAGGCAATTGGTCCCACTAGATTTTATTTAGGAGTATTAGAGTAAAGGGGTTGAATACAAATTCACACCACACTTTTCGTTTCCCTTCCACTTCACAGTTATGTGCCACTTTATGTTGGTCTTTCACATAAAATACCAATAAAATACATTTACCGTATATAATCGAGTATAAGCTGTCTCGAATATAAGCCGAGGCACCTAATTTTACCAGAAAAAACTGGGAAAAGTTATTGACCCGAGTATAAGCCTAGGGTGGGAAATGCAGCAGCCAGAACACAGGAATTGTAGCCAGAACACAGGGACAGGGAGCCAGAACACAAGGACAGGGAGCCAGAACACAGGGACCGGGAGCCAGAACACAGGGAGCCAGGACACAGGGACAGGGAGCCAGGACACAGGGACAGGGAGCCAGAACACAGGGATTGTAGCCAGGACACAGGGATTTTAGCCAGGACACAGAGACTGTAGCCAGAACACATAAGGGATGAGTAAGGTAGATTCACATTAAACAGAGCCACGCTGCTTCTAAGAGCTGTTCTGTGCATGTAACTGTGACTAATCACATTGGAATGCAGAGAATGCAGAGAGAGAGCTGCAGATCTTCACTGAGATCAGGAGGTAGGCGGGACTGAACAGCTAACACCCGCTTGTCCCGCCCCACCTCCCCGACATCAAGCTGAAAATCTGACACCTCTCTCAGCATTCTCTACATTCCAATGTGATTAGTCACAGTTACATGCACAGAACAGCTCTTAGAAGCAGCGCGGCTCTGTTTAATGTGAATCTACTCATCACCCACACACACTGACTCGAGTATAAGCCGAGGGGGGTCTTTTTCAGCACAAAAAATGTGCCGAAAAACTCGGCTTATACTCGAGTATATACGGTACGTTTTTGGTTGTAACATGAGAAAATATGGAAAATTTCAAGGGGTATGAAATTTTTTCAAGTCACAGTAAGTGTTTTGGTCAGCTTACTTTTAAACATATGTGTCTGAAGATGTACAGCACTTTAATTAATAATTGCAAAGGACATGTCTATTCTTTTGGTAAACCATGTCTTTCTGCGATCACATTTACAAGAACTCTATATACTGTAAACTCTTATGTTATAACAAATATCTGCAAGAAAAAAACAGTAAATCTGTTACAAGAGTCTCAGCGCTATATAAATCTTGTATAATAATAATAATGGTACCATTCATTCCTTAACCACTTCAACCCCGGAAGGATTTACCCCCTTCCTGACCAGGCCATTTTTTGTGATATAGCAATGCGACGCTTTAACTGACAATTGCGCGGTTGTGCGATGCTTTACTCAAATAAAATTGACGTCCTTTTTTTCTCCACAAATAGAGCTTTCTTTTGGTATATTGGCTATAAACAAAAAAATAGTGACAATTTTGAAAAAAAAAAAATTTTTTTTTTTACTTTTTGCATATTCAAAAAAATATATATAAAAAAACAAATGTATTCATTGGTTTAGGCTGATATATATTCTACATATTTTTGGTAGAAAAAAAATTGCAGTAGGCATATATTGTTTAGATTGCACAAAAGTTATTGCGTTTACAAACTATGGGATAGATTTAGGGACTTTTTTTTTTTTATTGTTTTTTCTGGTAATGGTGGCGATCTGTGATTTTTAGCGGGACTGCGACATTGCGGTGGATAAATCTGACCCTAAGTGACACTTTTTGGGGACCAGTATTACATTGATCAGTGCTATAAATGATACTGGCAGGGGAGGGGTTAACACTAGGGGGCAATCAAGTGGTTAAGTGTGTTCCCTGGGTGTGTTCTAACTGTAGGGGGGATGGGCTGGCAGGGACATGACAGCTGTTCCTGATGACTGGGAAAAGAAGATCTCTGCCATGCCATCTGGCAGAACGGGGATCCTCCTTGTTTACATAGGCAGATCCCCGTTCTGCATCTGTACACCGCGAACGCAGGTCGCCGACGCACATCGAGTGCGCCTGACAAGCGTGCATGCTCCCCAATGCACGGACTGCCATACAGCTACGGCAATTCATACAGGAGAGCCGACTTACCTCTGTATAAAGACAGCGGCTGGTCAGCAAGTGGTTAAAATCAAATAGTCCTTCCTCTCTACACAGAAGACAGCTTGCCAGCCCTTGCTATCGTCCTTGAAGTTGTACTTGGAGTTAATTCTACTGACAGGGAGGCTCATCGGCATTTTTTTAATTTCTAAGTTGAACAGTAATGGCTGTATGAATAGTGCTATTTAACCACTTCCCGACCGCCTGCCGTGTTTTCACGGCGGCAGTCGGGATGCTGAATGCGGATCGCCGTAAAAACACAGTGATCTGCGAACAGCCGATAGGGGGCATGCACCGCCGGCGGCGTGCGCGCGCGCCCACCGCACTCCTGAGGAGTGTGCCCGCGGCTCGGGCAGACCCAATGTCCGCCGGCGAGCCACGATGAGCGGCCACAGGCAAAGAACGGGGAACCGCCGATGTAAACACCGCAGTTCCCCGCTCTGTTAGTGGGGGCATGAGTGATCTACTGATACCTGTCACTGGGATCAGTTAGATCTCTCATGCCCATGTTAGCCCAACCCCCCCACAGTAAGAACACACCCAGGGAACACAGTTAACCCCTAGCTCTCCCCCTGCAGGTTAACCCCTTCACTTAAATTTCTGATCACTATATAAATGTCATTGGTCCCAAAAAAGTATCAAAAATGTCCGACATGTCTGCTGCAATATCGCAGTACCGCTAAAAATCACAGATCGCCGCCATTACTAGTAAAAAAATAAATAAATAAATAACCCCATCAATGAATTCTCACCATCCGTAAATGCGGCCACTTTTGTGCAAACCAATCAATAAACGCCGATTGCGATTTTTTTTTTATTACAAATATGAGGAATTATATAAATCGGCCAAAAATGGTGAACAAAAATGTTTTTTTATATTTTTTTTTCTGGATTTGAATTTTAACAAAAAGCAAGAGATTTGGGTTTTTTTGCAAAATGGTTGCTCTTCTTTTGTTTATAGCGGCGATCAGAAATGACGCAGAGGCAATCAAATACCACCAAAAGAAAGCTCTATTTGTGGGAAAAAAATGCCGCAAATTTTGTTTGGGTGCAACGTCGCATGACCACGCAATTGTCAGTTAAAGTGACGCAGTGCTGAATCGCAAAAAGTGCTCTGGTCCTAAAGCTGGAAAACCTTCCGGTTGGTAAGTGGTTAAAGTGACATTAAACCAAAAGGCATTTAATATATTGCAGCTTACCAATTCTTAAATGTGATGGCTGCTTTCATTTTGTTTTTTAGGGTTTCTTTCCTATTTTTTTCACCTGGTGACCTGGCCAGTAAGTCTGTTATTTTTCAAAACAACAAGCTGTCCTGCAGATGTAGCAATTAGAGGGTTGAAACAAACCAATTACCAATGACAGGAGTACTTACAATGTAAAACCTCTCAAAAGGAAAAAAATGCTTATAGAGCTGTAATTTCTTATAAAGTGTTAGCTGGATGTTGGCTTCAATGTGTTAGTTTATTTAAATCTGCTAGCACATCTAGCACTCCCCTCCCCCCAGACTGACAGTGCCACTGTCCTAAAGTGTCTCTGTTGCTCCTTCATCCAGAGTGAGGAACTCTAATACAGGGAGTGTCTTACTGGCCAGATCGCCAGGTAAAACCAGAGAGGAAAAAAGCCTACATAAGAAAAATTAGTAGAGCCACCACATCTAATGATTGGCAAGCTGCACTATAATACATTTTTGGTTTTGTGTTTAACACCACTTTATTTAACCACTTGCCGACTGCAGTCTGACGGCAACAAAGTGGCTCGATATCGCAAATCGCCGTCATATGACAGCTGCGATTTTCCTTCACTGTGAGCGTGCGCTGCCGGAGACACAGTCGCACGCTCACTGTGTTCAGGGGGGCAGGGAGCAGGTAGGGTGGACTGTATCACCGTCGGCTACCTTCGATGGCGATCTCCGTTCTGTTAGAGGGGGAAGGGCTGTGTATGGAAGCTGTGATCACTCCCTTTCCCCAGCCAGGCCAGCCCACACACAGTTAGAACACTTCCAGGGAACACAGCTAACCCTTAGAGCGCCCCCTCCAGGTTAACTACTTCACTGCCAATGGCATTTACACAGTAATCAGTGCATTTTTATAGCACTGATCGCTGTATAAATGCCAATGGTCCCAAAAAAGTGTTAAAATGGTCCGACATGTCCGCTGCAATATACAGGAGTGGGAGGTATTTTAGGGTACCGCTAAAAATCACAGATCGCCGCCATTACTAGTAAAAAATAAAAAAAAATAAAAGCCCCAGAAATGAATTCTCATCATCTGTAAACGTGACAACTTTTGCGAAAATCAATAAACGCTGATTGCAATTTTTTTTACCAAAAATATGAGGAAGAATATAAATTGGCCAAAACCGATGGAAAAAATGTTTTTTTCGATTTTTTTTGGATTTGTATTTTAGCAAAAAGACAGAAATTTGGGTTTTTTTGCAAAATTGTCGCTCTTCTTTTGTTTACAGTTGCGATCAGAAATGACGCAGAGGGGATCAAATACCACCAAAAGAAAGCTCTATTTGTGGGAAAAAAGGACGCAAATTTAGTTTGGGTACAACGTCGCACGACCGCGCAATTTTCAGTTAAAGCGACGCAGTGCCGAATCGCAAAAAGTGCTCTGGTCCTAAAGTGGGAAATACTTCCGGGGCTGAAGTGGTTAATTATTATACAGTATATTTCCATCCAATTAGTTCTGAAGACAGCAGATACAGGTTACCTTGGGATTTACATGGTCACCTATGTCTATGATTAACACAGCACATGGCAATGTTGTTGAGATATTTTTTCACTGCTGTGATATCCCACAATATGACAGATAACCCATATTCCTAAGATAAAGTACATATGGTGATTACTATTTACCCTTAGGAATAAACTGGTTATCTAAAATATAGTAGCAGTTAACATAATCTATTATAACTTACAGAAATGTTTGCAGAACTGTGTACAAGATGTTGTGCTAGCCAACACGTGTCATCTATAATACAAACTCAGCACAATTATTATAATTGGTGCTTGGCTGTAGCAGTTTTTTTAATACCTAACATTCTTCTCCTGACAAAGTAATAGACATGTCATCTATGTCAATTACTTATTAAACATAGTCATATTAAAAAGTTGGTTGTATAAACAACCATGTGTTGAGCAGCTAATTAATTGGTAATACTTACAGATAAATTAAAAGAGCTTTCTTACCATCTCTCAGACTGACTTATAACATTATTTTGGTGTCTTCTTGTTATCTCTTGTATGTTCACCACATATATAACCCATAAGCAGAATTAAAGCCTCAATCCACCTAGCCCCCTCTCCCTGTTTGCTTGGCTTCTTTCCCCCTTTTGAGCCCCCCCCCCCTCCCATTTATAAAAAAATGTATGCCTTTTATCCCAGGTGTCTTCTGTCCTGTAGCAGGACTCTTCTTCCTCTGGCAGTGGATGAGTACTGAATACTGCAAACAGATATATATATGTATTGGGGAAATTATACTCATGTGGTAGGTGCTTTTTTAATGAGTTGCACCGGATAAAACTGTATTTGAGGGTATGGCAGCCCACTTTTATTAAATAAAATGGAAAGCTCACATAGAGATCAATTGCCCACGCAGGGGTTCTTCCAAATCAATATAAACAAATAAGAATACAGAGCCAGCTGACTCACTTGTTGGCAGCACCGCTGCTCTTCTTATCAGTTCCTCTGACTGCGTTGTTCAGCTCTACTGGTTCACTTGGCTCTCTTAGCCTTTAGTTGCAGTGCCCTGCTGCAAGGCCCAATCATGCCCTCTGAGTATGGGTTGTCCTGGTACCCCAATAGGACTTCATCTGACTTCTTGTATGAAACCTCCTGTCTCCTGGCTGCTGGCTGGGGCACCTCTGACCCCTGGGCGAAACCTCCTGTCTCTTGGCTCCTGTCTGGGGCACCTCTGACCCCTGGGTGAGACCTCCTGTTTCTTGGCTCGTGTCTGGGGCACCTCTGACCCCTGGGTGAGACCTCCTGTTTCTTGGCTCATGTCTGGGGCACCTCTGACCCCTGGGTGAGACCTTCTCTTTCTTGGCTCCTTTCTGGGGCACCTTTGACCACTGGGCCAGACCTCCTGTCTCTTGGCTTCTGTCTGGAGCACTTCTGACCCCTGGGTGAGACTACCTGTCTCTCAGCTCCTGGCTGGGGCACCTCTGACCCCTGGATGAGACCTCCTATCGCTTGGCTCCTGGCTGGGGCACCTCTGACCCCTGGATGAGACCTCCTATCGCTTGGCTCCTGGCTGGGGCACCTCTGACCCCTGGTTGAGACTTTTTGTCTCCCACACTGGGAGCTGTCTCCAAACTGGAAGCTCTGAGCTATCCTCAGGTTTGAGTATATATTGACCCTGTGTACTCAGACAGGCTGCAGGAACCTGTTGAAATCCAGACACTGGATTGAAGGTTCTGATCCAGAGCTACAAAATCCGGAGAAAAACAAAAGCACAGCTTTCTCTGCTCAGAATTGATAGTCTGAAACCTTGCATTTTTCCACAATGCAAATTATGTGTCATATTCTCCTCCATTTTCACAGTGACAGGGTCTCGCTCTGTCACAATATATATATATATATATATATATATATAGGAAATATGTGTGACTGTATCCAATCCTGAATATGAAAATCCACTATCTTTGCACAGTTTTTCCGACTCCTGACAGGAGTGGGAGGTATTTTAGGGTCCGAGAGGCAGTGGAAGTGAACAATCTATGTCATGCCTCCTTAAGAGCCAAGATAAGAATTTTACATTGCCTCATGATAGAAATAAAGATTAACAAGCAGCACTCAGTCCCCACTGGTGTTGCGGTTATCGATGGGAAAATTATTCCACCTACACATAAGTTCTAAGTCTGGAGTCTAGCATATTACTCCAGCCCTCTCGCTGCTCATTAGTATTGGCTGCAGTAAAATCATATTGAGGCTATGGCCCAGTAAAATAATGCTAAGAAAATCATCTGCTTCATTTTAAAATTGGCATTAAACAGCATTTCAGTAAACACAGCAGCTGAGCTAATATAAGAATATTTACTCTGTTTACCTTAATCTGAATTCAGTGAAATATCCTGCAAAATGAGCAAACACATCCATTAAACGTCATTACGATAGCGGAAGAAGTGCACTCCCTTAAACTTGTGCTGTCTCATTTTCTTTATCTGTCTCTCTATTTCCCTACAAGCAATCACATTTAAATGCACAAGTCAGTTTTAAATGTGATGGTTGTGCAAAACTTCATTATGATATTTGTTTATTTGTGCGAGAGGCAGCAAAGGTGGTAATCAAGCATCACCAGCAGATGTATTCCAGGATCACCATATTACAGATAAAAGGGAGTGGGGTGGACAGGTGCTGGACCCGATCGGACCCTCCATTGTCTTCTATAGAGAGGTGGGTGTAGACGGACGTGTCCGTTTACACCCACCAACATCCAATCCACTAAAAACAGACGTATGGGGATCCATTCCCTATCCATTTAGCGGATCTAATTGGATGGCAGTTAGGCGCAAACAAACAGGCAGTCCGTTTACATCCATCCACCCATAGAAGAGAGCGGGCTGTGTCTGTGTCCAGTCTGCATAAGCGGAGCAGACATGGACCAGTCATCTGCCTGCTCAGCGGGGATCAGGGGACAGATTCCCCACTGAGCAGGCGAACTCCTAGCAGAGTCTGCCCCATGTGGAAGGGGCCTAAAGCTGACTGACATTTACTGTTACTTGTAATATTCAAAAAAGACCCTGTTTACTTGTGCACTACTGCTGGGTAAAGTTCCCACATGGCAGAGGCATATCATGCTGCAGAAAAATGCAAAGAAATGCTGCAGATATAAAGTGCAGACACATACCTTCTGCAACCTCTGAATGCCATTCCTTGGATGAGAGTGATTTGAACATGTCTACACATCTGTCAGCCCTGAAGGGTTTATGGCCAGCTTAGGGGTGTCTTAGGAAATTTAGGCATGGCCTGAAGTCACATAGGCACCTGTGTTTACCACTGCATCCTATGAAGCATGGTCTTTTCAGCAGGACAAGGATGCATGCTGCAGACACCTCCAGAACTGTCTTATCAGAAGGATAACAATAGTGACCCAGCATAGGCGTGCGCATGGGGGTTTGCCCGGGCACACCCTGTGCAGCGCAGATTGCCCCTGCTGATATTTCACCAAAACCCCCTAACGGGGCTCCTAAAAAAAATGTAGAAAATAATATAAAAGTAACATTTTTTAAAAAAATACAAAAATAAAAAATGACTGACACAGTTCACTGCCCTACTGACACCAACCTCTGCTCTACTGATTCCATCCACTGCCCTACTAACATCATCCATGTTTTAAGACATTGCAAAATGTTTTTTACATGTATTTATAAGTGTGTGTGTATTTATATATATATATATATATATATATATATACGCAACATAAATAAAT
Source organism: Glandirana rugosa (assembly GCA_018402905.1). Classification (NCBI taxonomy): domain Eukaryota; kingdom Metazoa; phylum Chordata; class Amphibia; order Anura; family Ranidae; genus Glandirana; species Glandirana rugosa. Next base: position 753,435 of record BLSH010502340.1, read on the forward strand.
ACACAAACATGCATGCATGTTTGAGCTTTGGGGTGCACACCCTAATGCAATAGGCTGCGTACACCTACTGTATGTGACCCAGTACGATTTTCTATCATATTTGGTCTTTATTCCCCTACAAGTCTTGGCCAGTTATGTCTGCAGGGACATTAGATGGGTGCCCCAAGTGTTACCCTTATTTATACTTGAGCTATTTGAAGCATAATTTGAAGCTTCACCAAAAGTGCTTCAACACTTCATACTAGGATTTCCATTGTATTCGATGGCGCCTGTTCAAAGGGTCACATGAAGCTTTTAGCGCCTCATTCTTAATAAGTACGCAGGCTTCTTTTGGGGCAGAGTTGTTTAGCGTTGCCTAATAACTAGCTTTCCATTGGCCAAAAATAGTGATTAAAAAAAAAAGACATTCAAGCCTGAAATGTGCACAAAACACCTGTACAAATGCTAAAAAAATACCCAATAAACAGCTAAAAATACTTTGCTCAAGTGTAAATGGGGCTTGCTTGTCTTTTTTTTTCTTAATAGCTTTGATTAGAATGTTAGATAGCCAAGTCAAAAGGGTTGATTTACTACAGGCAAATGCACTCATTTTCCCCAGAGCTTAGTGAATGTGGTGAAGCTCTGCTGATTTCCGTTATCCAATCGCGTGGAAGCAAAATGCTTATTTATTTTTTTTTTTTGCACCTGATTGGGTATTTTTTACAAAGTGAGGCTTAACCACATTCATTAAACTCTGGGGAAAATAAGGGCAACTACTTGCAAAGTGTGCAGTCTTTAGTAAATCATTATAAAATAAGAAAAGACAGAGCTATACTCAAGTGTGTGTCAAGGTAATCTGTCCTAAATATATATATATATATATATATATATATATATATATATATATAATATATGAAATATATAAAGTGACCACACAATGCTGTAATCTCTATCAAAACTATTAATGATAATACTATAGTCTCTATAGGTATGGTGATACAAATAATTAATCTAATCTAATCAAGGACCACACCAATATGTGCTACAAGGGTGGGTAACTGAACCCACATAAAACATCCACTTCAATCTTATTGTGTATATATGTAGCCAAAGAAAAGAAACAAAAAACAAAAGTGGATAAAAGTCTCAAAATATTAGTGCAGAAAATGTAACCAAAAAAATATTTTTTGTTAAAATGTGTGTATCGAAAATTGGGTTCAAAAGAAACTATGTTCAGTCTCATAAGTGTGAATAGCAGATTCTTTGTGTAATATATCCTCCACCGCTTAGGATCTTAGGCTTAATGTACACGGGACGTTGTGTAACCTCTCCTGAACGATTTAACTTGACAGCTAGAAACCGATGTTTAAAACCGTCCATTTAGTCGTGTTTACATGCTGCGTTTAGCCGTGTTTAGACGCGATTTGCCACGTTTGCGCCTAGGAGCGGTTTTTTTTTCATGAATAATGCCTGTAAATGAAATGCTGCTAAACACGAGTTACCGCGTTTAGGCGCATTTACAAGTGGTTACAGGCAATTGGCGTTTCAAATGCCTCTAAACATCCGTCCTGAATGCATTTTTTTGCTTTCCAAAAAATGCTTCTAAACTCAACTGCCTAGAAATGACTATAAACGACCCTGTGTACATGTACTGATAAGATAACATAGAGGAGAGTTCGGGGGCAGCTGAAAAAAATGCCCAACTGCTCCTAAACGTCCGTTTACCAGCAGCAGTGTACATGAGGCCTAATCACTCACCAATGTTAGTGACTGGTAAAGATGAACCAGCAAACACACTTTTTCCTTAACAGGATGCAATACTCTGTAGGTCTATAATGGATAATGATATCAGATCTCCTCAGTAGCAGTCAATCCACTGCTCCGTGAGGACGTCTATCGACGAAACGTACGTAGGGTAAGCTGCTGGAGGCACCGTTACCACGTTACATTTGACGTCTACTCGTAGGATTGTGAGATCCAAATAGACATATTATTTAGGCCTGTTTTACCAGTGTCAGTTAGACACTTCTAAATGTGAGTTCTATGAGGTTTAAATAAATAGGTGAGCTTAAAAGGATTTTATGCTATGCTGTGCTCTCTTTATTTTCCAATCACACCTCTCTGGAGAGATTGATCCGACACTGTGGAGGAGAATTGGGAGTGGATATGTTTTGAGCTCTTGCAGACCATTACACTTGGAAAAGGAAAAAAAATTGTCTGCTGGAGGTCCGGGTTAACTGATACTGAGGAGATCTGATCTATCTATTACAGACCTGCAGAGTATTGCATCCTGTTAAGGAAAAAGTATGTTTGCTGGTTAATTTTTACCAGACACTAACATTGGTAAATGGAAGGTTTTAACCACTTACCAACCGGAAGGTTTTGCAGCTTTAGGACCAGAGCACTTTTTGCGATTCCGCGCTGCGTCGCTTTGACTGACAATTGCGCGGTCGTGCGATGTTGTACCCAAACAAAATTTGCGTCCTTTTTTTCCCACAAATAGAGCTTTCTTTTGGTGGTATTTGATCGCCTCTGCGTCATTTCTTATCGCCGCTATAAACAAAAGAAGAGCGACCATTTTGCAAAAAAACCCAAATTTCTTACTTTTTGCTAAAATTCAAATCCAAAAAAAATATATAAAAAAACATTTTTTTTCACAGTTTTTGGCCGAATTATATAATTCCTCATATTTGCAATAAAAAAAATTGCAATCGGCGTTTATTGATTGGTTTGCGCAAAAGTGGCCGCGTTTACGGATGGTGAGAATTCATTTCTGGGGTTTTTATTTTTTTTTATTTTTTTACTAGTAATGGCGGCGATCTGTGATTTTTAGCGGTAATGCGATATTGGGGGGGACATGTCGGACCATTTTGACACTTTTTTGGGACCAATGACATTTATTCAGCGATCAGAAATTTAAATGTCCACTGATTACTGTATAAATGTCATTGGCAGTGAAGGGGTTAACCTGCAGGGGGAGAGCTAGGGGTTAATAGTGTTCCCTGGGTGTGTTCTTACTGTGGGGGGGTTGGGCTAACATGGGCATGAGAGATCTAACTGATCCCAGTGACAGGGATCAGTAGATCTCTCATGCCCCACTGACAGGGCGGGGAACCGCCGTGTTTACATCGGCGGTTCCCCGTTCTGTTCCCTGTAGCCGCTCATCGCGGCTCGCCGGTGGACATCGGGTCTGCCCGAGCCACGGGCACACTCCCCAGGAGTGCGGCGCGCACACGCGCCCCCTGGTGGCCAAATACGAATCGCCGCTTATTTACGGCGATTCGCGCAGGGCTCCCCGACTGCCGCCGTGAAAAGACGGCGCGCGGTCGGGAAGCAGTTAAACATCGGTTTCTAGCTGTCAAGTTAAATTGTTCAGGAGAGGTTACACAACATCCCATGTACATTAAGCCTAAAATCCTAAGCGGTGGAGGATATATTACACAAAGAATCTGCTATTCACACGTATGAGACTGAACATAGTTTCTTTTGAACTCAATTTTTGATACACGTTTTATTAATAACATTTTTTTGGTTACATTTTCTGGAAATAATATTTAGGCTGCATTCACACATGAGCGTTTTGTAACTTGAAGCTTGAAACTAAAAAATGCTGGAGGAGAAAAAAATCAATGATTCTCTATGGAGATGGGTCACATCTGTACTCCAAGTCGCCTGAAGCCAAACGCCTGAATCTCAAACAAGATCCGGAGATATTTTTGTTGTGTGAATCAGGCATATTTGGGCATTTGTATTCCCATAGAAATGAATGGAAAGCTGAAATACCTAGCAACAAATGATGCAACAGATAATAGTTTTCTCTATTGGTTGATAAAAAAACGCCACAGCCCAAAAACGCTGCATACAAATGTGCAAAAACGAGCTAAAGTTGCACATCAAAACACTGGAAAAAAGCTCAAAGATGCTACGCTCAGGTGTGAATGCAGCCTTTGAGACTTTTATGGACTTTTGTTTTTTGTTTCTTTTCTTTGGCTACATATAGACACAATAAGATTGAAGTGGACGTTTTATGGTGGTTTGGTTAACCACTAGAGTTGAGCGAATCCGGACTGTAAAGTTTGGGTCCATACCGAACTTTTGGGTATCCGGGACCCAGACCCGAACCCGGACTTTTCAAAAAAAGTCCGGGTTCGGGTCCGGGGTTCTGGTATTTTACTACACGTGTTAAAAAGCTGCCAAGGGCAGCCAATCAACAGGTGTTTCGCTGGTTTTCCCTAGAAGCCATCACAGCCATGCCTACTAATGGCATGGCTGTGATTGGCCAGTGCACCATGTGACCCAGCCTCTATATGGGGCTGGAATCACCGTGCTGCATGTCATATGCTCTCAGGATAGTTTAGGGAGAGGATGCTGCTGGCTCTGTGAGGGACAGATTGCAGAACATCTCATCCTGCATTACTGAACGATCTGATTGTGGACTAGGGAGAGATACTAGTACTGGTGCTTTGAGGGACAGATTGCACACCTCATCCTGCTGCACAGAACGATCTGACTGGACTAGGTAGAGTCTGTTGCTTAAACCACTCGGCAGTTGGGATGCTGAGCGCGAATCGACGTAAAAACACGGCAATCTACGAACAGCCGCTAGGGGGCGCGCGTGCGCCCGCCGCACTCCTGAGGAGTGTGCCCGCGGCTCGGGCGGACCCGATGTCCGCCGGAGAGCCGCGATGAGCGGCCACAGGGAAAGAACGGGGAACCGCAGATGTAAACACGGCGGTTCCCCACTCTGTTAGTAGGGGCATGAGTGATCTACTGATCCCTGTCACTGGGATCAGTTAGATCTCTCATGCCCATGTTAGCCCAACCCCCCCCCCCCCACAGTAAGAACACACCCTGGGAACACAGTTAACCCCTAGCTCCCCCCCCCCAGGTTATCCCCTTCACCGCCAATGACATTTATACAGTAATCAGTGGACATTTAAATTTCTGATCGCTGAATAAATGTCATTGGTCCCAAAAAAGTGTCAAAAATGTCTGACATGTCCGCTGCAATATCGCAGCACCGCTAAAAATCGCAGATCGCCGCCATTACTAGTAAAAAATAAAAGAAAAATAAAAACCCCAGAAATTAATTCTCACCATCTGTAAACGCGGACACTTTTGCGCAAACCAATCAATAAACGCAGATTGCGATTTTTTTCATCACAAATATGAGGAATTATATAAATCGGCCAAAAATGGTGAAAAAAAATGTTTTTTTATATTTTTTTTTGGATTTGAATTTTAGCAAAAAATAAGAAATTTGGGTTTTTTTTGCAAAATGGTTGCTCTTCTTTTGTTTATAGCGGCGATCAGAAATGACGCAGAGGCAATCAAATACCACTAAAAGAAAGCTCTATTTGTGGGAAAAAAAGGACGCAAATTTTGTTTGGGTGCAACGCCGCACGACCGCGCAATTGTCAGTTAAAGTGACGCAGCGCCGAAATGCAAAAAGTGCTCTGGTCCTAAAGCTGGAAAACCTTCCGGTTGGTAAGTGGTTAAGGGAAAGATTATTGTTCTAAAATCATCATCAAGTTGTAAAGGGAAAGGTTCCAGCTGTTGCTTTAAGGGACAGATTATTGTTCTAAAATCATCATCAAGTTGTACAGGGAAAGGTTCCAGCTGTTGCTTTAAGGGAAAGATTAGTGTTCTAAAATAATCATCAAGTTGTACAGGGAAAGGTTCCAGCTGTTGCTTTAAGGGAAAGATTAGTGTTCTAAAATCATCATCAATTTGTACAGGGAAAGGTTCCAGCTGTTGCGTTAAGGGAAAGATTACTGTTATAAAATCATCATCAAGTTGTACAGGGAAAGGTTCCAGCTGTTGCTTTAAGGGAAAGATTACTGTTCTAAAATCATCTCCAAAGTGTGTGGGAAAAGCCTATTGCAGGCGCATAGAGCCATATTACTGTTCTAAAATCATCTTCAAAGTGTGTGGGAAAAGCCTATTGCAGGCGCATAGAGCCATATTACTGTTCTAAAATCATCTTCAAAGTGTGTGGGAAAAGCCTATTGCAGCTGCATAGAGCCATATTCTTTGCTCCCTAGAGCCACTAAATGTAGTATGTATTTTTAAATCTTTTTTAAGTTAGATGGCCCCTGATTACATTTTCTGGATCTCATAAGGATCCATCTACCTTCGTTTTTAAGGACATCCCGCCCGGCCTGTAGCAAAATGACAGCCAGGCAGTGGCTTTTCTGTTCTGACTGGATGTCATATGATGTCCTTCAGAACATGCAGTTCATAGAGCTGCGATTGGTGGTGCTGTGTGTTTCTCGGTTGTATGACGTATGCTTTTTATCAGTGTCCAATCATAGCTGATCACAATGTAACTAGGAAGTGACAGCTATGGGCATTCCTCTACTCACGCTGACAGCGCGTGAGTAGAGGAGAGCCGATAAGCGGCTTTCCTAACGGGGGGATCTGCACTGATAATCCCTGCAATAATCATCAGTGCCGCCAATCAGTGCTGTCTATCAGTGCCCATCATTGCCACCTATCAGTGCCCATAAAGGCTGTCCATCAGTATTGCCTATCAGTGTCTATCAATGCCCATCAGTGCTGCATATTAGTGCCTCCTCATCAGTGCCTATCAGTGCAGCCTCATATGAGCACATCAGTGAAGGAGAAAAATGACTTATTTACAAATGTTATAACAAAAATTTGTGCTCTATTTTAATTATTTATCATAAAAATAAAAACCTCACTGGTGATTAAGTACCACCAAAAGAAAGCTCTATCTGTCTCAAACAAAAAATGATAAAAATTTTGTTTGGGTACGTTTGACTATTGCATGACCGTGCAATTGTCATTCAAAGTGCGACAGAGCTGAAAATTGGCCTGGGTAGGAAGGGAGGAAAAGTGCCTGGTATTGAAGTGGTTAATACCCTATCAAATCTGGATCCTCATTTTATTCACTGATTAAAAGATAAAAGAAAGCTAATCCCAGCATTCCTACATAATCTAAGGAGGTTGCATGGGTGTCCCCTCCTGATGTTTTTGTGGGGCGGTGAGGATGGCAGGTTTTGTTTATTAATTTTGAAGCTATTGCTGTAACCCTCAGATACATACTGGCACCCCTCTTGTACAATCTAATGTGTCATCTTAACAACTGAATTTGTCAGTTAAGTACTAAACCACAGTGAAATAGTTATATGTGCAGTTAAAGGAAGACTGGATCCAAAATGGCCTCATCTCCCATGATGATTGCCCTGAGTGTGGACAGCTTAAAGAAATACTCCAGTCAATCAAAAAATTTGAGAAAGCATAGACTTCCAGGGGCCTCTGTTTCTCATCCTAGCAATGATTGCATACACTAGGTGGTCCAGTAGCAACTAATCTTAGTCCTGTGACTCCGCAAGCCAAGATTTCCAAATGCCAACATTCTGTTTTTTTTTGTACCCAATGTGGTCATGTCGAAACGTAATAACTGTGTGAGCCACTGATTGATTCACTGCTTGTGGATTATATATATGTATATTTAGTATCAGGATATAATATGTTTCCTGTTTTTGATTTTTGAGGTTATAGCACTAAGTGCAGATTTTTCATGAATTTAGAACCACTGATTGGCAAGCTCTGTCCGAGCCTCGCCCTCACATGTAGCAGATGTGATCAGGCAGCAGCAGGGTTGCAAATTAGTTTAGAAAACAGTTTGAGTGTTTAAGAATCTGGTGTTAACAAAGTTTATTTCCTTTTTCCCCTGTTAGCATAGTTACAGTTTAACAGTTTTAACATTTTGAGTTTCTTCTGTTTTAATTTCTAGATCCATGATGCACAAGAGCATTTTGCAGAGATGGTGTACAAGTGGCATTTTTGGTTCATTCTTGCTGCAATCTTAAAACATATTTATGGGGTTGAAGAGCCATTGTCCTGTAATTATAATAAAAAAAAAGAGTGGTCTGAATATTTGACCTATGTCTGGCAAATAAAATGGGACTAAGGCTGTAACATGAAACATGGAGAATCTATATACTCTGCTACATCATAGCCTCAGTCTCTCCTAGTTTTTACACCAGCAGTAAATTATAGCAGCAGAAATGCCTGCTCTTCCAGGCAGACAGATCTTTGTGTTCCTTCTACAGCTCAGAAATGCTTCAGGTTTCCACTTGGTAACTTAATTTACAACCACTCTGGCAAACAATGTTCAAATAATTCACTGCATGTGCATTTATATGCCACAGCAAAATATAATTTTACATTTTTAATGCAGTGCTTGTTCTTTACTTGTGTTGTAAAGAAATTACAGATGACTGGTTTTTACAAAGTGAATTGGTTATTTAGATGCTAATCAATAAGAACACCAAACTCTATTCCAAAGGCACTAATACATTCAAGATGCCCATAGGCAGGTTTAAATCTAAGTCAAGCAATATACTGATAAAAATGTAATGTGACATTAAACCTCTGGACTAGCAACATGAATTCTGAGCCATGGGCCCGCGAGACAGCAGTGTCAACGAGGCATCTGTAGGATGCCATGATCAACTGACATCCTTTGAATTTAGTTTCTGTTATTGAAATCTTACATTTCTAAACCCAGTGGAAACCTCCAATTGCAGTGGGAGATGCTCTATCCCTTGCTCTTGGCCCAGGATAATTTGGTTCTGCCAAAGGTAGAGAAAATTAGCAACATAGGACTTCTTTTATGAAAAACTTTTCAGAGGATTTCCCCATATTTAATAAGGTCAGCAGCCCTCTGTTCTGATACATCATGTCCTCCAGATTTAGTAGGAAAAAAAAAAATTAAAAAGCACGATAAAAAGTTCATATACAGTTGTATGCAAAAGTTTAGGAGCCCCTGACAATTTCCATGATTGTCATTTATAAATATTTGGGTCTTTGGATCAGCAATTTCATTTTGATCTATCAAATAACTGAAGGACACAATAATATTTCAGTAGTGAAATGAGGTTTATTGGATTAACAGAAAATGTGCAATATGCATCAAAACAAAATTAGACAGGTGCATAAATTTGGGCACCCTTGTCATTTTGTTGATTTGAATACCTGTAACTACTTAGCACTGATTAATTGGAACACACAATTGGTTTGGTGAGCTCATTAAGCCTTGAACTTCATAGACAGGTGCATCCAATCATGAGAAAGGGTATTTAAGGTGGCCAATTGCAAGTTGTTGTTCTCTTTGTCTCTCCTTTGAAGAGTGGCAATATGGGGGCCTTAAAACAACTCTCAAATGACCTGAAAACAAAGATTGTTCTACATTCTGGTTTAGGGGAAGGCTACAAAAAGTTATCGCAGAGATATAAGCTGTCAGTGTCCACTGTGAGGAACATAGTGAGGTAATGGAAGACCACAGGCACAGTTCTTGTTAAGGCCAGAAGTAGCAGGCCACATAAAATATTGGAGAGGCAAAGGCGAAGAATGGGGAGAATGGTCAAAAACAGCCCACAGACCACCTCCAAAGACCTACAACATCAACTTGCTGCAGATGGTGTCACTGTGCATCATTCAACAATTCAGCGCACTTTGCACAGGGAGAAGCTGTATGGGAGAGTGATGTGAAAGAAGCCTTTTCTACACACACGCCACAAACGGAGTCGCTTGAGGTATGCAAATGCACATTTGGACAGGCCAGCTTCATTTTGGTCATAACAAGGGGCGTTATGCATGGCGGCAAAAGAACACAGCGTTCAAAGAAAAACACTTGCTACCCACAGTAAAATTTGGTGGAGGTTCCATGATGCTGTGGGGCTGTGTGGCCAGTGCCGGTACTGGGAATCTGGTTAAAGTTGAGGGTCGCATGGATTCCACTCAATATGAGCAGATTCTTGAGAATAATGTTGAGGAATCAGTCACAAAGTTGAAATTACGCTGGGGCTGGATATTTCAACAAGACAACGACCCAAAACACTGCTCAAAATCTACCCGGGCATTTATGCAGAGGAACAAGTACAATGTTCTGGAATGACCAGCCCAGTCCCCAGACCTGAATATCACTGAACATCTGTGGGGTGATTTGGAGCGGGCTGCCCATGCTCGGCAACCATCAAACCTAACTGAACTGGAGATGTTTTGTAAGGAGGAATGGTCCAAAATACAGTCATCCAGAATCCAGACGCTCATTGCAGGCTATAGGAAGTGTCTAGAGGCTGTTATTTCTGCTAGGAGGCTCTACTAAATATTGATGTGATTTTTCTGTTGGGGTGCCTAAATTTATGCACCTGCCTAATTTCGTTTTGATGCATATTGCGCATTTTCTGTTAATCCAATAAACCTCATTTCACTACTGAAATATTACTGTGTCCTTCAGTTTTTTGATAGATCAAAATGAAATTGCTGATCCAAACACCCAAATATTTATAAATGACAATCATGGAAATTGTCAGGGGCTCCTAAACTTTTGCATACAACTGTATATGAACTTTTTATTGTGCTTTTTAATTTTTTTTTTTCCTACTAAATCTGGAGGACATGATGTATCAGAACAGAGGGCTGCTGACCTGATTAAATATGGGGAAATCCTCTGAAAAGTTTTTCATAAAAGAGGTCCTATGTGTGGTAAACTGGTACTGCTAATTTTCTCTACCTTTGGATATTTTTGAGATGTGCAGATTATGTTACTAAACGCTGTCTTATCAAATGCTGAATAGACACGGAGATCATTCATCATTCTGTATTTGCATTGTTTGAATTCGATTTTGATTGTTCTAAATTAAAGTATCAATAGGGGTGTGAAATAAATATGGACTTTGAAGGCATGGATTTTAAAATGATAAAGTAACAAGAATTTTATTAATACATATATCTCATCAGGACAAATTCATACAAAATTTAAAAATGCATGATTCTATAAAAAAGGCAGACAATAACTGTAGTGGGATAACATTCCGGATATCTGCTTCCAGACCCCAGATCGGTATCTCCAATTTTTACCACTGAAATCAATGGGAGTGTGGGTCCCTCCTGGAATATCTCAGATACAATAGACAATAGTGCTAATGAAACCCTAATGGTAGTAAACAACCAGGGTAAAGGGATACCAACAAGGAACCTCAAATGATTCCTATTTGTGGTGAAGAGTGCTCTACTAGTTTCGCATCCTAGTTTGATGCTTCTTCTAGAGTGTGAAACAGTCTAACAAAAAAGATAAAACAAACAAATACATATTGTCAGTACATTTAAAACAACACATAGGCACATGATGTATATAGATTGGGTATTATCATATGCATATATATGTGTGTAACAATTGCCAGTCAGAACCACTGTCCATATATAGTGATATAAAAAGAAAAACTCCGGACGGCCGCACTCCTTTATCATGCTTTATTAGTCCATATCCATGCAGTACAGACGGGGATGAGGGCTAACGCGTTTCACGCCCTCCTAAGGGCGCTTAATCATAGCTAATACAACACAGGTATACATACACATATATACATGAATCCTGATGATCACTTCCCATGTTTAGCCAATAGCCCAACATGTAGTCATCTGTTGCCTAATTAGCTCCCTAGGCTTCCTTGAGTTTCTCCTCACTAGACAGGTACAGCGTGGTGCAGTTCAACAAAGGAGATAATCAGTGTCCTCTCGGTCATGCTGCATATACTCCTGTGACCTGCAATAAAGCCGACCTATCCGTGAAAGGGATCAAAAGGAGCCAGGTGAATCTAAATATAAAGTCATGTATCCACAGACATTCACAAAGAAAAAATCAAAATAACCAAACATATAAGTTCAATAAATTTAAAAATAATAATGAAAACCATAAAGTCGACGAAATTTTTTTTTTATCTATATATGTATATAAATAAAGTAATTGTGAAAAATGAAATCCACATAGGATAGTATCAATTATGAAAACACAAATAGACCTACCCTATAAACTTGGTGTCGAGAAAGTAGCAAATGTCCAAATAAAAGAAAACATTTAATGAATGAGTGTCGAACTTCCTTAAAACTATTGACATGAAGTACTGACAACAGCAAACTATTGCATAATAACAGATGCAAGTTCCAGTGTTGAAAACAACATCCTAAAGTCCCGTTCACGTGATCCCAGTAAGTTATGAGAATAGGCACTGCAAAAAAGTAAATGTAAATATATCCCTAAACTCAAACTCAAATATACACAGGGAACGGGACTAAGGATAGACATACAATCCCCAATGAGTACATCAAGCCGAACCTAATATCTCTGCAAGAGGGAAGTGCCGGAGGATAAAAGTGAAAGATTATAGAACGTATTCTTAATCGTAGAAATGGGAAATACCCCACTCAAAGTTGAGCCCATGGGGCTTCCTAGTTCCAAGAAAAAATATCGAATACACTTCCCTCCTGCAGAGAAGCCTAAACCTGTCACCCCCCCTGGGTGGAGACATGACTTTTTCTATTGCTTGAATCCTGAGGTCAGAGGTATCCTTCTGGTGTATCTCATTCCAGTGTCGAGACACATTAGTAGGATGGTTTTTGTTTATATCCCTGAGGTGGTCACCCAGCCGATCACGTAGCCTTCGTGTGGTACGGCCCACATACTGGACATTACATAGTAAGCAGGTGATAACATACACCACATACTTCGTACTACAATTCATAAACCTATTAATGCTTGCGCGTTTATTGTTAGACGTGGATTGAATGCTATCACCTCTTTTTACCAGCGGGCAACATGGGCGCCTACTTCCCCCACAGCTGAAAGTCCCCTTAAAGCTTAACCAGTGTGTTTGTCTGGGACTGCTAGAAAAAAGGCTGGGAGAGAGAAAGGAGCCCAAAGAGTTAGCCCTGCGGGACACCACCCTTACTCCCTTGTCCAGAATACAGGCGTACGTGGGATCATTATACAATACCGGTATATGTTTTAGTACAATGTTTCTGATCTGCTGGAATTCCACACTATATGGTGTCGAGAAAACAGGGTTCCCTCTGGGTACGGAGCCTAATCGTCTTGTTTTACCGGCCCCATACCTAAGTCTATCAGAGGGTATTTTATCTGCTATTTGAATAGCTCTCTTTATGACTGATGGTGAGTACCCTCTTTCAAGAAATCGACACTGCATGTTAATCTTCTCATGTTGATAGTCAGACGGATCATTTCATAATCGTCTGAGTCTCAAGAATTGACCCACTGGAATCCCTCTCAGTGTATGTGCTGGGTGGCAGGAATCCGCTCGAAGGAGCGAATTGCCCGCTGATGGCTTCCTGTATAGGCCTGATATGACCCTGCCACCCATGGCTGTCAGAGTCACATCCAAAAATGTAATGGTCTTGTCATGATGACAAGCCATAAACCTCAGATTCAGATCATTGTCATTCATATAAGAAATCCATTGCTCCGGAGTGACTGCATCCCTGGACACTACAAACAACAGATCGTCAATGTAGCGACCGTAAAAGTGGGTATCTAGTCGACGCGGACCACCAGGTGAAAAGATGCGGAGCCTCTCCCACCAACCCATGTATAGGTTGGCGAGAGAGGGCGCAAACTTGGCCCCCATAGAGGCCCCGCATCTCTGCAGATAGTGGCATCCGTCGAACATAAAAAAATTATGTGTAAGCAGATATTCCAGGGACAACAGAATGAACTCCTGATGTATCAATGAATGAGTGGTGAAGTGCCTGAGAAAAAAACTCCACTGCAAATAGACCAAGTGAATGAGGAATAGAGGAGTACAGGCTTGCCACATCACAGGTGACCCAGCCATAGCCTTCCTGCCATTCAAAGTCTTGCAACTTCTGCAGCAAGTGGCCAGTGTCTCTAATATACCCCGGAAGCCTCGAGACCATGGGCTGAAGAATATAATCAACCCACTGTCCCAAACGCTCATTCAGGGAGCCAATGCCTGCGACTATAGGTCTACCATGCAGAGGGTTGCATCCCTTATGGATTTTGGGGAGGTGGTGAAAAATGGGCATCACCGGATGTGACGGCAGCAACATCTCTTTATCCTCTTTGGTGATGATGCCCACCACCACCCCCCTATCCAAAAGGGAGGAAAGTTCCTTTGTGAAGCCCAAAGTAGGGTCCCCAGACAGTTTTATATATGTAGCAGTATCAGATAGCTGTCTCAAAGCCTCATTGTTATATGCTCCTGCATCCAGAACTACAACTGCCCCCCCTTTATCTGCATTTCTGATGACTATGTTTCTGTCATGTTTTAAACTTTGAAGCCCTAAGGCTTCATCTGGCGTCAAATTACATTGCAGAGGGGTCCTGGAACTTTTTGTAGCCAGAGACACAAGGTCCCACTCAACTAATTTTTGAAATAGATCCATATCCTTGCCCCGTGAACCAATGGGGTAAAAATCAGATTTGACTCTGAAAGGGACCCCAATGTATTCAGAGGTGGACTGCATGGGAGCGGGATCTGACTCCAAGGCTAAATCCAACAAGTCATTCAAACAACAAACATCCTGGAATTTACACGGAGAGGGACAGGAAGCTGAGCCCGTAAGCCCAATGTCCTCCTGCACCATCTCCATGTCACCGTCAGACCTTTCGTCAAAATAGTGTCTTTTAAGAGTAAGTGTACGAACCAGTCTGTTGACATCCAGGATGGTGGAGAAGAGATCAAAGTGACGTGAGGGACAAAAGTTAAGTCCTTTAGCAAGTAACATAGTCTCAGCCTCACTCAAAGGTCTTACAGATAGATTAACCACGTTACTTACCATGGTCACAGGCGACCCCGTAGTTGGTAGCGGGTTTTGTCTCCATCGCTGGTGCTTTCTGCCGCCTCTCCTGGTTCTTTTGTGTTTCTTTTTCCTTTGTTCTTCTTTTTTAAACGCGAACTGGAGGTCCCGGCATTGGAGTTTAAAGACGCGTTAGCCCTCATCCCCGTCTGTACTGCATGGATATGGACTAATAAAGCATGATAAAGGAGTGCGGCCGTCCGGAGTTTTTCTTTTTATATCACTGTTTCCAGCGCTTTGAGCTCGCACCCTCTGGGACTGTGTCATTACGGGAGGAATCAGGTGTTCTGGAGCTGTCTAAATTGACTCTCCACTGTCCATATATACTTACAAAGTAACTTGTCAAAATACAATTCTGTCTGTCAATGAGCAAGCGTGTAATCCCAAAAGGGAATGATCCCCAGCTTCCAGGAATCGGACATGGAGAAGTATACAAAACGAATGTAACTGTATGAGCAAACTTATTAAAGATATTGTATAAATAGGAAACTCATAGAGATTGGGGGTATATAAATCTGCCACTATACCCATATATCCATTCATTGCTCCGTATAGTATAGTCTTGTGTCCCAAAGAGGTGTGTCTGGTGTGTGCATACACACAGTCACACCTATTGGGCATATGCACTTGGGTAAAGACATGTAGTTGCTATTTACAATTTGACGTTTATCTCTATAATTACCTATATAGACACTCTCCTGTGTATGTGTGAGGTCCCAGTGAGTGTTTTTCTTAAGGTAAGTTTTGAAGAGTACTCTGTGTAGGGGTTGTCTCATAGGGAAAGTCACCTCTGACACCCTGGTTCTGGAGGTATAACAAAAAACCATCAAGTAAGTTCCACAGTGAATAATGTGTATCAAATAAACTGTTAACAAGAACGTTCCTCTTGATGCACTTCTATAAGGGGAACGCATCTGGTACAGGAGCCGAGCAGCACCAGACACATCCCACAGTGCTGAATAGCATAGCCACAAGAGCCCCAAATAACTCAACTGTACACATAGCAGTGCCCGGAACATCCCACATCACTGCACAGGTTGAAGTTACACTTATAAATGTACAGTTCTTACTTACAAACAAATTTGATTTAAGAACGAACCTACAGTGCGTAACCCGTTCGTAACTCGGGGACTGCCTGCATACGATATCTTTAATATGTTTGCTCATACAGTTACATTTGTTTTGTATGCTTCTCCATGTCCGATTCCATTTGACCCTGGGAGCTGGGGATCATTCCCTTCTGGGATCGCATGCTTGCTCATTGACAGACAGCAGACAGGATTGTATTTTGACAAGTTACTTTGTAAGTATATATGGGCAGTGGTTCTGACTGGCAATTGTTACACACATATATATGCATATGATAATACCCAATCTATATACATCATGTGTCTATGTGTTGTTTTAAATGTACTGACAATATGTATTTGTTTGTTTTCCAATTTTGTTAGACTGTTTCACGCTCCGGAAGAAGTGTCAAACTAGGAAGCGAAACTAGTAGAGCACTCTTCACGACAAATGGGAATCATTTGGGGTTCCTTGTTGGTATCCATTTACCCTGGTTGTTTACTACCATTAGTGTTTCATTAGCACTATTGTCTATTGTATCTGAGATATTCCAGGAGGGACCCACACCCCCATTGATTTCAGTGCTAAAAATTGGAGAAACCTATCTGGGCTTGGAAGCAGATATCCGGAATGTTGTCCCACTACAGTTATTGTTTGTCTTTTTTATAGAATCATGCATTTTTAAATTTTGTATGACTTGCGTCCTGATGAGATATATGTATTAATAAAATTCTTGTTACTTCATCATTTTAAAATCCATGCCTTCAAAGTCCATATTTATTTCACAACCCTATTGCTAATTCAATTTAGGATGTGTCATGAAGCAATATACTGACCTGCCCACAGACCTACCCTGCGAGGAGTAAGGTCCATGTTCCCTTTCCCAATATTATTTAATATTCTAAATTAAAGCTTATAGTCCAATGACTGGTTAAAAGAGATCTTTGGCTTTAATTAATTTGCCCCGTGTTATCATTCTCCGCGTCTCTCCGTACAAAACCTCTAAATTGAATAGCAGTCCTCAGATGTAGAATTCTGACTGTTTAGGCTACCATGGCCTACCCTTGACCATGCAGTATTTATTGCACTGGTGACCTGTTCATTATGGTGCACATCTCTTTCGTAGAGTTGAATAAAGTACTTGCCCCCTACATAAAGGTGATGGAGGTCCAAAAAGGACAAACTGAATAAATTGTTAAGCAATTAAATCAGTTTTACTTCATATCATAGATAGGTGTAGATCCTTGGCAGGTGGAGGACAGTTTACTTGTACCTAATGACAATAAAGTCTGGGGACCTAGCTGTTATTTGCAGATGTATATATTGGGTGGTGTACAGTGCTAAGTTTTTCAGTAATGTGGAGGACAGAATAAATGTTTGTGTATGATGTCAAAGTATTGGTTGATTTATAGCTAGTGATGCTTTAGCTGTCTGTTAGTACTATAAAATGTTACTGATGCAGCCTGCAGCATAGAGAATAGTGTTAACTGGAATGACAAAATTCTATATACCCCTCATGCACTTTATATTATACATTTTAAACACAAACCCCTGTAATGTTCTGCTCCCAGAAAACCTGCAGGGACTTTCTTGGACTTCGCTGTTCCTGAACGATACATTCTTTCAAAGGTCCGTCTCTTAGGATTTATACAACTGCTACGTCCCTGAGTCCCTCTCTCTTCATCTTCATACATAAAGTGAACATCTGATGTAAGAGTCACTGACCTGGAACTAAATCCTGGCGCATGTTATTAAAAGAGCATTACTCTCTTCTTTTTTAATGTGTTGGCATGTTCAAGTCACAAGCCAGTGCTGGAAATGCATTTACAACTGTAATTTTAAGACAGTTTAGCCTTATAGTTATTCTGCGGTTCAATAGTCATTCATGTTTTTCTCTCTAAACAAAATTGTACATATGTTTTACCACTGCTCACTTGCAACCTGTTTCAATATTGTTTAGTATTATTTTACCTTATAATTTTGTATCCTTTCCGTTTACAGCTGAACTCCTGAATTTTTCTTTTAGGGTCCTTTCACGCGTACAGACCGTTCATTTCATCAGTTCAGTTCATCCCAAAACGGATGAAGTATTCACCAGTTTTTCATCAGTGCTCATCAGTTTTTCATTCATTTTTTATCAGTTTTTCATCCTTTTTTTATCCGTTTTTTCATCAGTTTTTCATCCATGTTCATCAGTTTTTCATCAGTTTTTTTACATACACTACCAATGCAAAAATGGATGTCAATTCGTCAGTTTACATCCGTTTTTCGTCCCATCCCTTTTTTTGACAGATGAAAAATAGGGCTTTCCTCTGTTCAAAAAAACGGATGTTGTCGGAAGCAGATAAAAACGGATGCAATTGGATGATCATCAGTTGTCATCAGTTTTTCCATAGAGATGCATTGATGTCTGTTTTTCATCTGTCAACGGATGGATGAAAAACGGACAAACGGTCCGTGTGTGTGAAAGGGGCCTTAGGGCTCTTTCACACTAGCGGAGCCCCTTTTGACGGGCTCCGCTGCTCAGCGGGGATCCATCCGTTGATCCCCACTGAGCCGGCGGATAACAGGACAGTCTCTGCACTGTCCTGTCACAGCTCCATTCTCCTCTATGGAGAATCGGATGAACACAGACCGTCTGTCCGTGTTTATCTGATCCGCCAGACGGATGGAAAATAGGGTTTCCATCTGTCTGTTTTTGGCGGATCGGAGCAGATCGAGTGTCAGCGGACATGTCACTGCTGACATCGGTCGCTCCATAGAGCGCAATGGAGCGTCCGTTCGGGTCCGCCTAAAAAACTGACAGGCGGACCCGAACGATCCACCTGTGTGAAAGGGGCCTTACTCACTGATGCCGAATGTACAGGAAGTGCGCTAATTGCACCGCTGCATGGATTAGATTTGCGGCTGCGACAGTGAAGGGATCTTGTCCTTTACCCTCCCTTTTCTCTCTCCTCATCTATTTACTAAACGCCTTGTATTCTTTTCATAAAATGCAGGCTGTTTTGAGAATGGACAAAGGAAAATGTTTTCATTTACCCAACACTTCTCTGTGACTGAGACTCAAAGTGAACATGTTTATTTTAAACATTATGCATTTAGCTAATGGATGAGCATCTCTTTCAGGGTCCTTTCACACATACGGACCGGTCCGTTCATTTCATCAGTTCAGTTCATGTCAAAACGTATTCATCAGTTTTTCATCAGTGCTCATCAGTTTTCTTTCCGTGGTCATCAGTTTTTCATCAGTTTTTTTTTACATACACTACCAATGCAAAAATGGATGAAAAAATTACCATTTGTCAGTTTTCATCCGTTTTTCGTCCGATCTGTTTCTTTGACAGATGAAAAATAGGGCTTTCATCTGTTCAAAAAAAACGGATGTTGACGGAAGCGGATGAAAAGGGATGCAAATGGATGATCATCCGTTGTCATCAGTTTGTCCATAGAGATGCATTGATGTCCATTTTTCATCCGTCAACGGATGGATGAAATACAGATAAACGGTCCGTGTGTGAAAGGGGCCTAAGGGTCCGCTGCTCAATGGGGATCCATCCATTGATCCCTGCAGAGCCGGCAGATGACAGGACCGTCTCTGAACTGCGTGCAGAAATGGACCTGTCAGAGCTCCGCTCTCCTCTATGGCAGATCAGATGAACACGGACCGTCTGTCTGTGTTCATCCGATCTAATCCGCCAGATGGATGGAAAATAGGGTTTCCATCCGTCTGTATTTAGTGGATCGGAGCGGATTGGATGTCAGCAGACATGACACCGCTGACATCCGTTGACATCCGTCGCTCCATAGAGGACGATGGGGCGTCCGTTCAGGTCCGCCTAAAAAACTAACAGGCGGACCCGAACGATCCGCTCATGTGACAGGACCCTAACTGTAAAACATTTACATTTACATGTACAGTATAGCTATAAACAAATCTCATTTTGCCATTATTTCTAAATAATGCTAAATGATGAAATGTAGATATTGTAAGTAGGTAGATGTTTCTTCAAAAGATGCACACTCTATTACCAAAAGTATTGAGACACCTGCCTTTACATGCACATGAACTTTAATGGAATCCCAGTCCGTAGGGTTTAATATTGCGTTGGCCCACCCTTTGCAGCTATAAAAGCTTCAACTCTTCTGGGAAGGCGGTCCACAAGGTTTAGGAGTGTGTCTATGGGAATGTTTAAACATTCTTCCAGAAGAGCACTTGTGAGGTCAGGCACTGATGTTGGGCGAGAAGGCCTGGCTTGCAGTCTCTGCTCTAATTCACCCCAAAGGTGTTCTATTGGGTTGAGGTCAGGACTCTGTGCAGGCCAGTCAAGTTCCTCCACCTCAAACTCGAACATCCATGTCTTTATTGACCTTCCTTTGTGTACTGGTCCAAATCATTTCGTGGAGGGGGGATTATGGTGTGGGGTTGTTTTTCAGGGTTTGGGCTTGGCCCCTTAGTACCAGTGAAGGGAACTCTTAAGGCGTTTGCATACCAAGACATTTTGGACAATTTTATTCTCCCAACTTTGCGGGAACAGTTTGGGGATGGCCCCTCCTTGTTCCAACACGACTGTGCACAAAGCAAGGTCCATAAATACATGGACATGCGAGTTTGGGGTGGAGGAACTTGATTGGCCTGCACAGAGTCTCCGGTCTCCGGTTTTGGAAGAGAAGGGAAATTTCTCCAATGAAACACAGCAAAAAAATTAACTGGCAGGGTTTTTAACCCTTCCCTACTCTATCCAAAGTGTAAAAACATAAATGGCTATACGTATATATACAGTAGTTTATTATCTACAGATGTAGCACCAAATAAGTTTTGTCCAAAACAATATGCTCTTTGGTCCTATAGGACATTTTTGTCCTTTGTTTACCCGCAGCAGGCCATTCCTGCAAATTATTCTATAGCTGTATACATATGTTAATGTTATCACTGTGATTATTACCTTGTGTGAAGAAATCATGCTTCAACTTGAGTCCTTTTATATGTGCATTTTTGATAAGATCTTACTGTCAGCTTTTCAAGTGCACCTGATCAGAAGGTCCATGCAGCCTTATTGACAGGAGTATGTAAATGGACTTGTGTCCATTTACACCTGCCTACCCCTGAGTCCATCCAGGTCCAGAAAAAAAATGATGTAAAAAAACTGAAACCTGTCCTGTTCAGCTCCGATTCGGCAGGGAATCTGTTCACGGACCCCCGCTGAGTGCAGCAGACCCCACTCCATGTGCAAGGAGCCTATTGTGCTTCCTAAAAATGTCATCTTTTTTCAAAGTATTAAAAAAACAACATTGCAAAGGATTAATCTTCCTTTGCCACAACATTGTGCACTTTTGTAATAGGCATGCAAGCTACAGGTCTTCTACATGTTTAACCTTTCATTTAGATATGTTAATCTTGTTGGATCAATTCTGGCATTGCCAGAGCAATTCATTTCTTAACTACAGAAAGCAGTGCACTAATTTGCGAGAGATCGCTGTCTGCCGTCTCCCACCAGACATTACTATAGCTGTTAAAACAATGTACATAACAATCAATACTATTGATACTAAGCAGACAGACCCTGTTGTTGCATCTACAGCAGCAGACAATGGCAATAAACCTAACACTTGCTGTATTTCACAAAATACTTTGAACATGCCATTACTCAACATTTTGCATGTTGCAATATATATACCCGTTGACTGCTTTATGCTCAGTGGCTTACATGACTTTTATAAATAAAAACATTGTAGTGTTTGCCCTTGGTCATGCATTTCCATTAAGACATTGTCATATTGAGTAAGAACTTTCATCTATCCATAGCATAATTTCTAAAGCTGACCGTAACTGGGCAGATGCCCCATCACAGCGCTATTAGGATCTGCCATGATATACTTGATTCAGCTGATGGGTACATTTGTTACAGACAGCACTTTTATACACAGAAAAAAATAATTATTGGTGACTGCTCTGTCACAGATTTGTTAAAGAAATGGAACAGGTCTATGCTTTTCAATAGTCCAAAGTGCTATTTATTTCTCATTATTTAAATCATGCAATACCCAGTCCTTGCTAACAGGGTTCAGACCTGTTGCAGTTGCAATGACTCAGCCGTGCTTGGCTAATGTTAGTGCAGTTTCAATATTTCTATATAAGTGAATGTTGTGCTAATACGTCTCCATAGAAAACACATTTGCTATGAACATTCTGTTGTGCCTGACTCCCTTAACTTTCTGAATTCCATTTTTCTTACAGTCTGTCCGCACTCTATGTGAATGGTGCATTTGTCACACAGAAATCGCATTGTGACAACTAATTTAACCTGTTGTTCTTCCAGCATCTTAAACTGTTTAATTTTTTTCTGCACCTCTACTAAAACTGGCCATACACTAGTAATTTTTCATACAAATGCAGTGGCGGCTGGTGAAATTTTAGGAATGGGGGGGTGCCAGACCCCACCCTTCCTTTTTGACCCCTCACACTTCTCATAAGCCCCACCCCTTATAGTTTCCACGCCTTGTGTCAGGAGTATACAGCCCAGCATCACCAGATAGGGTATACAGCTTCACCAGACAGGAGTATACAGAGTCACCATATGGGGTATACAGAGTCACCAGATAGCAGTATACACTCACGGAGTCACCATGTAGCAGTATACGGAGTCACCATATAGCAGTATACAGAGTCCCAGATAGCAGTATACAGTCACCAGATAGGGTATACAGGGTCCCAGATAGGGGCACACAGCGGCCCTCCCCCTTGAAGTCGGGACAAGTCCCACACTTACCCCATCTAATAGGCAGGCTGGCAGTGTGCAGAGATCGGCTTGCGGAGAGCGGGCTGACAGTGTGCAGAGGCAGCACTTGCAGAGAGCAGGCTGACAGTGTGCAGAGGCAGTGCTTGTGGGGAGCATGCTGACAGTGTGCAGAGGCAGCGCTTGCAGTAAGCAGGCTGGAGCCTGGCTGGCAGTGGAGTGGTGGACTGTCCTCCTCTCTTCCTGGATGGTCTGCACGGAAGTCCCGGCGGAGTGCTGCGCCTGCGTGAGTGATCACGCAGCCAGCACGTCCGCCATAGTCCCGCCCCCGCCCACAGGATCCAATGACAGAGAGTCATTGGCTCAGGGGGCAGCCAATCAGACTATATGTGTGTGCCTGTTCAGCGCACACACATATTCTTTTTATGACTGACCAATTGGCTCACTACTTGCTGACAGCAAGGAGCCACGAAAAAAAAAGAAAAGTCAATATACCGGCACCTCCTGCCGGGGGGCCGGGCTGACTTTTTTTTTTTTTCCTTCTTGTCAGCGGTGGGGAGTCGGCATCCAAGCGCCCATTATGGACCAGCTGCCGCTGTACAAATGTTCATACAAACTTGTATGAACATTTCATCATTACATTTGATAGCATGACAAATGTTTTTCAAAAGTACTTTAAAAAATGTTTGCTTTTAACAATCGAATTTGAAGTGAATGGACTTTCCAGAATGAAAATCACATTCACTGTTAGAAATTGCTTCGCAAAAAATTCTCTTTTGCTCCTTCAAATTTTCTCTTCACTGCGGTCAAAACTGAACATCAGTTTGACTCCACTAACCATTAGAAAATCAAACAAAATATTTAACTAAAATATTTCAAACAAAATTCTACTAGTGTATGGCCAGCCTCGAAGTCATTTATTAGCAATTTAGTAAGTTGAGTGCCATACCCTTGTTGTGTTCTGTGATGTACTGCCTGGCACCCAGCCTGGTTGCCTCCATCAAGATACAGCTCCCTCCACTCTGGAACCAGGAACCAGGTATTATAGCTGAGCAGTGCACCCAAGAACAAGACGATACTAGCTTAGGTGCAAACTCGAACTGACTGAGCTTGAGCACATTATCCTTAACAATGCAAACTTTAAACAGTAATATCATCATTACATCTAGCAGTACATCTAATGAACAGTTAACATAAACACAAACAGTAAGCTAATCAACAGTTAGCAACTAGCAACTAACCATGATCTAATTAACAGTAAGCTAAT
The DNA here is from genome assembly GCA_018402905.1 of Glandirana rugosa. Classification (NCBI taxonomy): domain Eukaryota; kingdom Metazoa; phylum Chordata; class Amphibia; order Anura; family Ranidae; genus Glandirana; species Glandirana rugosa. The sequence goes on from BLSH010502340.1 coordinate 777,129, forward strand.
TAATAACTAGTCACCTAGACAAGTGTAGGTGACTCAAGTCAGTGCCCACCCAGACAGTTCGGCACCAGTATTCAAGAAGACCTTGAGCTGTCCAAATCTCATTAACCCGCTTTCTTTTCACATCCATCTTCTCACTGAGTTTCAAGTTGGCAGATACCATCATGACTTCCTTGACTGTTAAATGTGGTAATTTCCTCTTGCATTATATAACAGGACATCTTCCTGAATGCTGGCTGCTCCCTCAAATGCCATGGCTCATAGTCCGTAGGCAAGAGGCTACCCTGCAATCCCCTCCAATTGCTTCTGTCACAGGTTCCGTCAAAGGAAGTTGTCTGTTCCTTCAGTTTGCACCCATAGTATTGTATAGGAAATCTTCAACTACTAAACAGACGGAGGTAAAATGCATTAGAACAACCTTACTTTCCACATGACTTTAAAAAATGATAAGTGAAACAGAGTGCATGAAATTAGCAAATCACTTTTACCTTACCGCTTCACTAAACACCTCTTGGTGGAGTTCTTGAAGATTTCAATGTATTTTATGACTTGATATTATTGCAGAATATATCTTACCTAAACTCTACCAAGTATGCAATGACTAGAATTTACTACCATTTCTTGAAAAATGCAAAACAAGATCTAGTCCTGAAATGTTTTAGAGTTCTTTTCGCCCTTTCACACTTCTGTTTAGAAAAGGGGTCTTTATATTTATGCTGAAATTGTCCCATTGGATACCTCTATTAAACTATTTTCCTACATACAGTACATAAAGTGGTTAAAGTGGTTCTAAAGCCAAAACGTTTTTTACCTTAATGCATTCCCTGCAAACATTTTACAGATTTTTGTCCTCCCTCATCTCCCTAAATACTTAATTGATCCAGCACCGTGCACGGCTGCATCTCTTCCCTCCCCTCTCTTCCTCTTCACACAGGGACTTGGACAGCAACAGGAGCCATTCACTCATTCTGCTGTCAATCAAATGCTGTGAGGAGGAAGCTAGGGGGTGGGACCATGCCAAGCTGTGTGTATCTATGGAGCGTGGTTCGATAGGCACACACAGCTTGGGAGTGAGCACGCAGACAACCGCTCAAGTTATAATTGACTATTCCAATGTTTTGAATTTATCTAATAGTCCCCAAAGACATTTGAATGTATTTGTTACCATCTTAGATGTCAACAGATTTATTAGAAACCTTACTATTAAAAAGCATTATTTCTTGAATAGTGGGGGTTCTGAGCAGTCTATGGTTGAGTCCACGAACACAAAATGGGAAGGGGATAATGTTATGTTCAGGGAAAATTGTGCTGTCAGAGATTTGGAGGATTTGATGTCTTGTATCCACCCCCCCCCCCCCCTTCCAGTGTGCCTGTAGTTGATGCCAGTGCCGTCAGACTGGTTCTCTTTAAAATTACATCTGATTTTTATTCTGTAAATTCCTTCACTCTGGATATGGCTAAGTTTCAGAGGGCGGTAGAGCGGGATCTGACAGCGCAGGCTCAACAGATAATGGGAGGTACCATGGAATGGTGAGATAATTTGACTAGAGAGGAAAGAATATCTATAAAGAGTTTTGAAGACGATGACTCTATAATTATCCGCAATTCCGATAAGGGGGGCTCATAGTAGTCATGAAGCAGACTCCTATAGAGAAGAAGTAATGCGCCATCAGATACTCATACATATATCAAGTTTAGGGGGGATCCTACCAGTGGCAACCCATCCATTAGGCCGCACGGGCACCGCCCCCTCTGTCCAGCCTTCCCCATCTATGCTATGGATAGAGTGATGCAT
>BLSH010502340.1:788258-819484 GCA_018402905.1 Glandirana rugosa
AGGACGTGTCGGAGAATACGGATGAGGGTGATAGGTTTAGGGGAGGATAGTGGAGATATGGTTTTTGGGAGTACGGACGCCCCAGAGGTACCACGTGACTAAGTTTGACGGCCCCCTGACTTATCAACCGAGACCAAAACCAGAATCTCCATAAAAAAGATGGGTCATCCAACGTAAATACAAGGGGTTTTGCATGGGACTCACCCGCATACCACGTGGGGTGTATTTCGTCTGGTGTTCCCGTATATTCCGGTATACCTTTTTACCACACCGCGACTATTTATCAGGTAGGTTATAATCTAGAATTTTAGGAACGTGTATGCATCAGGACTGAAACTCCTCTTGATGTTAAGAAACAGTATTAAGATCTAATATTGGATGGACTATTTATCAGCGCCACACCATTTTTCCATATGGCCTTATATGCCCTTGTGGTCTGCTTTATGTGGGGTGCACCATACGCCCACTCAGGGTACGTTTTGGGGAACATAAATGCAACCTACTGGGTAGAAAAAATACCTCTAAGACCAAAACCAGAGCCAACTATTCAGTCCCCCGGCAGTTTGAATCAGTGCACCATGGAGACCCCGCAGGCATGAGGGTTTTTGGTATAGAGGTGATAGGAGGGGATTTGGATAGTGGGAGTAGGCATAAGAGGCTGTGCAGGAGGGAAACCTACTGAATCTTCACCCTGGGGTCTTTGACTCCTGGGGGGCTCAATGAGGATCTGGAGGTCCATGGGGTCATCAATTGACAGCCATACCACCACGTTCCTGTCCCCTTCCATCCTAACATAGCCACATTTTCTCCTGATCTCCCATATAATTTAGCCCCCGATTGGTTCCATGAGCCTCAGTCCTTCTGCTCGGGTTCCCCCCCCCCCTTCCCCTTATAGTCCATCCTTTTCGGACACCTGGTACATCTGCCCAGTCTTGGGTATGGTGGTTTACCAGGTGTGGGTACTATAGAACTACACTACCATAATGGAGATTCTTTTTATCAAGTAAAATAATTTAGAACATGAGTAGAGGATACATACGACACCACAAAGGAAAAAATAATAATTGTATTTCAATTGTATTATATTTTAATTCAATTTTATTTGCGTATTTGTTTTTTAAAAAAAAAATTCTTGTGGTAATATGCACATATATAATATATACCAGGTCATCAGTAATCACACAGCCAGTGTGTGTATGCACAGAGGTGGGTCCCTATCTAAATTGGGAGAAGTGGGTGTGTGCCCATGTAGTTCATGTGGGCACGTACGCACCCCTTACTCCATTTCTCAAGTATGAGGTTCTCACACGGAGTAACAAGTGGAAGCAACAAATGGTGGTTGGATATATGAGTCTGTAAGGACAGTATAGATATCTTGATAAACAAACAGATACATTATTTAATCAACACTCCGGACAGAAACTCGAAGCATTGCGAAACATTACTGTCCCACCATAGGACACTAGCCAATCTGGGATAGGCAAACCTCCAAAATAATATAATAAATTAATTTAATCATAATATAAATATATATTTTTTGAGAATACAAGTAATTTGGTTCCTTCTTAAAAAGAAATATATATATATTTTTTATTATTAATTTAATAATTTACTGTTTCTTCTAAAACAATACATTTAAATAATACAGTGATATAGTATGCCATATCTCTTCTTTTCTCTCCCCTCTTTTGTTGTCTCGGTATTTTGATTGTTTTGATGTTTTTTACTTGCCCTTTGCCTGTCATTTGTGATGTTTTGTTGTAATTTTAACCACCACCATCTCCTTAGGAACCAGCTCATCCCCCTCATTGTTCCTTTCCCTCATTCAGATAAATAGATACGTGGAGCTCTTCTCCGCTAGATGGAGCTGTGACCCACTACCTACAATGAATACACAGGAGCTGGAAAGGTCAGTCTAAATAGAGTGGCAGATATTTGCCCTCCAACATGAAACGCAGAATGGCGTTTTCCAGTTCCGGATGGGCGCCGGAAAAAACAGTCATGAATATTGAGGCTTGGAGCGCAGAAGGGGGCGGCGCATAGAGCCCCACCCCTTCGCGTGCATTCCACAGGCCGATTACTGGCACAAAGGGAGGGGGAGAGTGTCAGGAGTGGGGCAAAACATCTAGCAGGGACCTACATTGAAGACACCTACAGTCACTATATTTGTATGGTTCCCGGATAAGTCTGTGCCAAGATGTGGACTCAAGGAGCAAGAGCCTGTGTCTCCCCCAGCATCAGGTGTCAAGGTATTTACTTGTCTAAAGTATATCTTTTATATATATATATATGTATTTATTGATGGCATCCTGGAGAGGGCTATACAGTCGAAGCATAATGAGGCAATGAGGTAGTGAGTTATGTGGCGTTATAAGGCTTTCTCTACGTGATCAGTATCACCTATCACCATGGAATTATTTAGCATATTTTTTTTTTCCATTTAAGCTAACTAATGTAATTTTTACTTGGTATGAGAATTGAGACTGATTATATATATCCCCCCCCCCTCTTAAACACCATTATAATTTCCGGAGGGGTTTTTTGGAGGTTTGCACAACAACATAGGTTGCTCCCTTGAGAGGGAGGTGGGTGTCCTGTGAGTGTAGGGCATACAGACCAGTCACATTGTGGCCCACGCCCCATGGATGGGTGGGACCACAAGTGACTCCACCCCTTCAATTGTGCTGGCGGTGTGATATAAAACTGAGGCCTTAACATGGTACGTTAGGCTCTGAGGAAGAGGCTGTGGCCTCGAAACGCGTTAGCCAGCTTGTTTAGGACACCAGCAGGAAGCGGTGGATTGGATACATAGCCTTTCCAGTGCTTGAAATGGCTGTTATTTGAATCTTTTTGTGAGTATGTTTTCATGATTTTTTAATAAATATGTTTTTACCGAGGATAATGCGCTAGGCCAGTGTGCTCTTGTGTGCTTTTTTGTTCTTCTAATGTTTATATTGTGTTTTAGGGAATTGATTAAGATATACAGTAAAAGGGTTGTCTTGCAAGGAGATGTCTGTGAGCTTGGTGGTCAATTTTATTATGTCTTCCCTATAGGGCTGTAGCAGCAGACATACACAGAAAATATGTAGTAGCGTTCTTCTGGCCTGATTACACCTCCAACATAGGTGGAAGTCTTTACCACTTACTCAATATTTTAAACCTGGCTTCCTGGTATATTCTGGACATAGATGACTTAGGGGTGAAGAGTAACACATAATCTCTTTGTTCTTGTGTGAGAGTTAATCCTAAATCCTTTTCCCATCATTGCAGAAATGTAGGGACAAAGGCTGTGAGTGGGAAAGTAGGAGGCTGTGCAAAATCAATAGTGCATGGTGTATGGGGTTAGGGTCCCAACAGTATTTTCCACAGGTGGATGGGGGAGTCTCAGTCAAGATTCATTGTCTGATATTGGACAGATCTGCTCAAGTTGTAACTCCTTCCAGGGTTTAGGAGGTGGGTCTGTCATAGTCTGTATGTCATGGGTAGGTTTCCAGTCCACTTCAGAAAGGAAGTTGTTCAGTCTGAACTAATTGCTTTAAACTGAGGGTTGTACATCCCGGAAATAAAAATCAGGAACCCTATAGCCAGTGTCATAACCCAGTGGTTCTCAACCCTGTCCTCAAGTACCCCCAATAGGCCATGTTTGCAGGTTTTCCTTTATCTTTTCCTTTATCTTGCACAGGTGCTTTAATCAGAGATAATGGCTTGGTATTTTGGACAGCTATTTTATCTAAGAGAAATTCCCAAAACATGGCCTGTTTGGGGTACTTGAGGACAGGGTTGAGAACCACTGTCATAGCTGTGGGGTGATTAGAAGACTTAGAGATGCATTTAGTTTTAGCAACTGTCCATAATTATAGCATCTATAAGAGGGTGGGTTTTTACTGGTAACATAACATTCATTTGTTGCTAAGGCAATGACAAAAGGGGCAACATCCCCATTTCCTGCTCTGTGTTCACCCAACTTTTAAGTGAAACATGTCTATACCAGTCAAGGACTCTCGAAAGTTGGACTGATGATATTTTATTTTATTGGATCTGGAAATCCCAGCCAACCCCTCTCCTTTGGTAAATACACAGAAGGTTGTGAGATATGCATTTGGATTTGTAGGTCCACAGGAAATTAAGAAATTTATTTTTTTAACTCAGCGAAGAAAAGACCCAGGGAGAAAAATTGAGAGAGTAAAAGCAATAACAAGCAGGGGAGGAAGGTCATTTTTAAGATCTCATTGCCATCAATCCATGTATAGGCAGACTGATTCCACCATTGGTGATCGTGTCTAATGGCCTAAAGTAGCAGGGGAAGTTTTCTCTGAAAACATCCCCTAGGGACAGGGTAAGGACTAAGTGAATTTGTGAACATATTTTGCTATTAGAAGTATTATCATAATTTTCATTTCGAAATACCTTTAATATTTTAGTGGTACATGTAATTTTGTTCAGTGGTATATTTTAGCAGTATTATACAACAATAATATGGTTCATGAGTATATTTTACAAATTTAGAGTATTTTTCTAGTATTCTGAAAAATAACCTTTCATTCTAGAAGAAAGATGTTTGTTTATATAATATTTTGAGTATCCCTTGCTACTTCTGACCAAAAAGCTATTATCTTTGAACACGCTTTCTGTAAATGAAAAGGTGTACTCAGAAACCTCATTAAATGAACCAATGGGCAGGAAAGGACCTAGAGGTCTAAGAAAAAAAAAATAATTTGCTAGGGTTAAATTTAAAGAAAATATGGCAAAGGATTCACAAGGGTTATATAAAAAAAAACCCAGCAATATGGAAAGGTCCATTGCACATGCCAAGAAAAACAGTATGTGCAAACTGATTTTGTATGCATATTATTCAACTTATATGTTCAAGGGTCACAGTCTGATTTTTGCACTATGAAAATGTTTTTTCCATAAGTGTTCTTGGATAGTTATGTATCCCTTTCATTTGACCTGTTTATGATATTTTGAGGTATGCAACCTTTTAATACTTGTTATAAAAAAACAATCCCTGCCTATTGCTACATACAGTGTGCAAACCACATTCTTTCCCAAAACATATACCCTGTTATTTTACATATTTTGCACCCCTAATATTTCCTTAAATGCTCTTATATTTCCTTAAAAGTATTAATCTACCTTAAAGTTATATTTTTGTAATAGGCGGAGCCTAGTGAGCTGAGTTAGCCACTGACTTGTAATACTTTGTGGATGCTCCTACAGTATAATCTTCCTGCCACGATACCTGAGAATACTTCTGTCTACCTGGAAGTTTTGGGTGTCGGCATCGCACCAATTTGGCATGCGATTTGAAATGCCAAATCGGCCCAATGTGAACGTGGGCTTATAGCCAATGCTTACTTTAACAAGCTGAAGATGCTGATTGGTTACTATGCACAGCTGCACCAGATTCTCTGTGCACCAGTTTTAGTAAATATCCCCCATATTGTCAGGTTCATTTACTCTTATGGACCAATGTGGCCAATATCTTAGCTAAGAGAGTAAGCATAATTGCATTGATCCACTGAGAACTCCCTTTAGTTGCTAATCTCCAAATATTTAATATAATCACAAAAGAAATACAAGCAAACTTGTAAAACAAAGTTATATCAAATATTATTTTAATGCAAACATTGTAATAATAAATTAAAGTATGAGGCTCCATGCACATTGAAGCTGATAAAAAACTGTTTATGGTTGTTTGGGCATTTTTTTTAACAGCCCATAAATGCCCCTTTATGTTATCCTATGTGTCCATGCGCACATAGACGTTTATTGTCATTTAACAGCAGTGGCGTTTATGGGCTGTTATCTGCATGCCCTGAATTGGCGTTCAGGAGTCATTGTTCTGACCACAAAAAACACTGGACGCTGATAAATGCTCATAAACGCCGCTAAACGCTTTTTGTACTCAACAGAAGCTAATGAAGTTTAAAAAAAAGCTCAAAAACGCAGACGTCGAAAAACTCGCAAAAACGCGCATAAACACTACTTACAAAACGCTGCTAAAAGCATGTTTTCTAAGCAGCGTCTCCTACCACATAATCCGACACCCAGAGAGCGTCCAGTGTGCATGGAGCCTAACTGAACGCAAAACGTATTACTTTCATTGCGTGACAATATTTGCATATACAGTTTCTGTTTCTGCTCTGCAGTGCTACACAGTGGCTTTTACAATGCAAGTGTGTGGGTCTGCCAGCCCCCTGAAAACAATGCATTCCCTATCTGGCTCATATCTTCTCTCAACCCTCATCAAGGAAGAGTGATTGCAGTTAAATACAGATCTCCTTCCAGTGGCTAATCAGCAAGTTTCCATGTTTAATAAAATACCTAAATATAACAGAACAAGCATGCACAAATTTGAAAATCACTTTTAAATTTTCTTCATGGTACACATTTCAATAATAACTATAATATATAGTTAATAAAATATGTGCTCGCTTAAAATACAGTATACATTTCCTTAAGGTGCTGAGTTGTTTTTAGCGCTGACTCTAGATAACAAAGATGTTTTTAATGCCGCAGAAAATATATTAAAACCATATCAAGTGTTGGCATAAAAATATAATTATTTGGCATACAAGTTAGCAAGCTAAACTGGAATTACTGCCAAAAATACAAGGCCTATGCCATGCCTTATGCTAGCAATACTTTACTGAACCACATAATGTGCTAACTGTAGACAACTGATGCCAATGATATTAATTAGACCCATTTTTTATAAATGTTTATAGAATTGCATATATGTAAGTGTAATATCATTTGGTGCCTTCATGATGTGTAGTTGCATAAATACCCACAGCTAGCTTTATGTTATTATAATACAGGATTTGTATAGCGCTAACAGTTACAGTGCTGAATGCTTTACAACAGGGGTGTCCAACCTTCTGACCATCCTGGGCCACATTGGAAGAAGAGGAATTGTCTTGGGCCACACATTAAATACACTAACGATAATGATAGCTGATGAGCAGAAAAAGTCTGGCAGATCACAAGTTAACGATCACTGATATAGATAATGTGCCTATCTGAGTATTAAAACTAGTGCGATATTCGACATTGTTTTTGATAAATGCATCAATATCTGTTTCGATAGATGTAGTATGTGAATTCTCAAGGTGCTCATCAGCTATTTTGGTTCTAAATGTGCCCTTCATGAGCTTCATCCTTGAATATAGCTGCTCACAAATATAGGTGCTCCCAAAAACTAATAACATGAATGGCCTGATTATGAAGAGCAGAATATTTTTCCTTTGGAAGATAAAACTTAAAAAAGTCCAGTAAGAAGACACTGTCAAATTGTTCTCTAAATGTAAATGCATTTAAAAAACATTTTTTTTTGCGTAAGTTTATGATTTTGTGTTGGACTGCATTCACAGCAGTCTTGGGAGCCCCTGCTTTACAATAATGAAGACAGTGCAGTTACAACACAACTCAACACAAGAGGGTTAAGAGTGCCCTGCTCATGAGAGCATACAGTCAACGACGGTGGGGCAATTGGTACAAAAATAACAACTGTGAGGGATGAGCTGATGGAAGAATTAATAGTTTAGTAGTTAGATGGAAGTGGACTTCCCTAAAGAAATGGGTTTTCAGCAATCCTCTTAAGGTTGATAGAGTAGGAGCCAAACAGATTGATGTAGGAAATTCCATAGGATGGTAGAGGGTCTAGAGAGGTCCTGGAGGTGAGCATGGAAGGTGGAGACAAGGAGGCTAGAGAACAGAAGGTCTTGAAAGGAGCAGAGAGAATGGTTATAGGTGATATATTGAGACAAGATTGGCGATGGAAGCTTGATTTTTAAATACAATGACTCGCTATGCTGTTTAGATTAAATCTGTGGGCTTACCTTATCTATGTGCCTGCTTGCTGCATCAATTTATTTTCAGAATGCCTGGGGAAACCTGTTGTCCACACACCAGGCTGATAACTGGTCTGACCTCTCCCACCATAATGACTTGCTATTACCAGAGAGCCTGCTCTTTACCTATGATAGGAGAGTGTGAAGGTAGTTGGGCTATTTATCAGTTAGGAAGCTCAAGTCAGGTAGATAATTGCTTATTGGAATACAAGAGTTTTTGGGAACCCCAGATGCCCTCAGGATAAACTGATGTGGTAAGCAGACACCTGGAGGTGTATGCTTTATGGATCTGGATCCATCTTAAAAAGGTTTGCTGAGCTGACCGATTCATGTTTAGAAACTCATACATACATTCTCTTTCTATACACTATCTATCCTTCTAAATTAAAAGAAGCCATGAACTGCAAGCATGTGTTGCGTAAATTAAACACTGACCTCTCAAGTCACCTGGTAAATGTCACAACAGTGCTATTTACGGGTTACGTTAAGAATCATACCACTAGTTTAAATGAATGTTTGCATGCAACAGAGCATTGGTGCCACAATATATCCAGATCTTGCATTGCATATAATCAGAAAAGTGCCACTTTACCACATTGTGGTTTTTGATAAGCTTTGGGTTTGGGTCAAGCAAAGATTTGCAGGGAATCCATCCATTCAAAGACCTATTAAACAAATGTAGCTGTTCTCCCACCCTCTATTGACATTAATAATAATGCATTGCAAGGGCCTTTGAAAGTTGGTCTATAGCCTTATGCCTCGTACACACGGTGCAACGATCGTACGACCGCACGTTCAACTTTTGCCCAAAATCGGCTGTTGGCTGTTGCATCTAGTGTACTGTCAGGAGTCAAGTAATTGTTCAGCAAAGCTTCGACAAAGCTGAACGTAGTGACAAATGTGATTTGTGAATTAGGAACGTAGGTTTACTTGAACTGACACTTCTGGGCGTTCCTGACTTCTGAGCATGCGTGTTTTGCACGTACATCTTTATTGGCCCAACTTCTCTGTACACACGAGTCCACAGTCGTACAACGGCTTGTTGTACAACCAAAGTTTTCTAGTCTGCTCAGCCAACTTCTGTTACACGACTGTTGAACGTTGGCTGTTGTACGACTATTGCATCGTGTGTACGGGCCTTGAGATTGAACAATAATGGGAGTTTGTTATGTGCCATCTCCCTCACTTTAAATTAGGGGATAGTAAGCAGCCCTAGGGTCAGTGTACTGGAGGCAGGCTGTACTAGCAGGCAAAAGATAGGGAAAGCTGCCAAACCGCATAGGGAGAAACTCCAGGTTGGTTAAGAAGGAAACTCTACCTATATTCTGATTGCTAGCTCTTTGGCCAATTAACCCCTTGCTGCGTTATGTTTTTGGGTGTTTTAATAATTTTTTTTTTCTGCAAGGCTTCCTTTTAAAAAAGTGGCTTTTGTTTCAGGGGTACTGTATTTTGTTTTTTAGGGTTAAATATATTTTTATTAAAGAAGAAACAAACATAGGTTAAACATAAGATAAAATAGGAGGCTCACAAAGCCATACATTATATGACATACTACATACACTACAATACATGTGAAAATAGTCATAAGGAGGGTAAAGCAACATTAATCATGTATCAAAAAGAGCCAAATGACTAGTGAAAATCAACATATGTTACCATAGCGCAGAATACAAAGCATATGCTCTATAGGTTATAAATTATCCTCTCAATTTTCCATATAAATTGACAAGAGATAAGGCAAAGAAGAGGGTTTTTATATTTATTTTGGGAGTATATTGGTTAATTTATGTTGTTGAGCCTTATTTTAGTATAAATGTATTTTTTTTCCTTTACAAAAAAATGATCTTTTGTTTCAGGAGGTATTCGTTCAAGGTATTTATTTTAGGGACATATTGTTTTTTTATTGCAAGTTGATAGGGCCTTTTATTAGGTTAAACAGCTCTGCAAGGCTTCTCTTTAGAAAAAAAATGGGGGTTTGTTTCATGGATGGCATTTTGGTTTTCATTTCTTTGGGGGGTTTCTTATTTATGTTTTTATTTTATGTTGATATGGCCTTTTGGAATTTTGAGTTTCTTAAAGCATAGCATTAACGGGGATGTAAAGGTTTTTTTTAAAAAAAATAACATGTTATACTTACCTCCCCTGTGCAAGGGTTTTGCACAGAGTGGCCCCGATTCTCTTCTTCTGGGGTCCTCCAGTGGTGATCCTGGCTCCTCCTCTTCTCGAGTGCCCACACGGGGCTCCATTGACACAGACAGCAGGATTCGGCCCCGCCCCCTGGCTCCGTGTCACTGGATTTGATTGACAGCTATAGTTTGACAGCTGAAGCTGCTGTGCTCGTCCCCGTTGATGGAACAATTGGGTTCAGGTAATTAAAAGGGGTGCTCTGGGGGGCTGCTGCACTACAGAAGGTTTTTCACCTTAATGCATAGAATGCATTAAGGTGAAAAACCTTGAGGGTTTACAACCCCTTTAAAGTTGAACTCCAACTTTCTTTTCACTAGAACTGAATGCAATGACCAATCCCAGCATAGGTCAAACCTTTGTACCATGTTGCTTTGTTGTCTGCAGATCCCCTGATATCCTGAGTTTAGTTGTGGCTTTGTGTCATGTGACATTCTGTATATCCTGCTGTAGATTGTGTCCCTTCCACAGCCACGTCCTCCAGTGATGGTCTATAACACTCCCCTCTGTATTCTTTCAGACTCTGCCCATTATATAACTTCCTGCAGAGCTCTGATGGTGGATGGAATTGAATACATCCTAATTAGCATTAAGCCCCGCCCAGTCACAGCTACCTCCCAAGTCCCACCTCACAGATCACAGCATTATTCAAGAAGGAAACCCCTTCCTATACAAACATACACAGCCTGCTGGGAAAGCTAGCTATGCTGATGCTGGTTCACACAAGCATCACATGAAAGTCACTTGACTTCCAGTGCGACTGTCATTCCTCTGCGACTATGATGGATCAGTGTTTTTATTTTTTAACCCTCACCTCTCCTCCCTGGTCATTCTTGCTGCCTAAAAACTTCCCCCTAAGTACATTTTATTCAAACCTCAGTGTAGCAGAAATGTATGCTCCCACGCACGGTTTCTTGCGCGTTTTTCAAGCATAAACATGCACTCAAATGGGCTGCCTTATGTACGACAAATGCCCCAAAGTAGCACTGGAATGTTTTTAGTCGTGGAGTATCGCATGGTTTTTCAATGCGTGTTTTGGCACATTTGTAGCGCGTTTTGTCGCATGTCAAAACACGCATCTGCTAACTGTGATCGAGGTGTCATTAAAAATTAGGCTGTATAATAGGCTGTATTTACATCTCCATGTTTCCGAATGTGGGACAACCCACACAGAAAACATGTGCAGTTGTGAAATCAATCAGATTGGGGTGCTTCTGTATTTAAAGGAGTTGTAAAGTCAAAAGGTTTTTTATCTTCATGCATTCTATACATTAACCACTTAAGGACTGGAAGGATTTTCCCCTTAATGACCAAGCCATTTTTTGCGATGCGTCGCTTTAACTGACAATTGCACAGTCGTGCGATGCTGTACCCAAACAAAATTGACATCCTTTTTTTCCCCTACAAATAGAGCTTTCTTTTGGTGGCATTTGATCACCTCTGTGGGTTTTTATTTTTTGCGCGACAATTTTGAAAAAAAAAAAACATTTTTTACTTTCTGCTATAAAACATTTGCAAAAAAAAAAAAATTGTAAAAAACAAATTTATACCTCAGTTTAGGCCGATATGTATTTTGCTACATATTTTTAGTAAAATAAATCACAATATATTAATTGGTTTGCGCAAAAGTTATCGCGTCTACAAAATAGGGGATAGATTTATGGCATTTTTATTTTATTTATTTTTCTTACTAGTAATGGCAGCGATCAGTGATTTTTAATGGGACCGCGACATTGCGGCGGACAGATTGGACACCTAACTGACATTTTTGACACTTTTATAACATTATTACAGTAATCCATGCTAAAAATATGCACTGTTTTTGTGCTGATGGCACTGGCAGGGAAGGGGTTTACATCGTGGGCCATCAAGGGGTTAAATGTGTTCCCTGGGAGGTGTTTCTAACTGTATAGGGGACTGTGTGACTTGGGAAACACATAGATCCGTCTTTCTGCATAGCAGAAAGACAGGATCTGTGTGATCTCCCCTGTCAGAATGGGGATCTGCCTTGTTTACACATGCAGATCCCCGTTCTGTCACTGCGAGGAACAATCGTGGGTGGCCGGCGGACATCGAGTCCGCCCCAACCGCTGATTGGCTCCCCACTGGCCAATGGGAGCACGCACCCACAAAAGTGAGTTCTGGTCTTAAAGTAGTTAAGATAAAAATCCTTCTCTGTGTAGCAGTCCCCCAGCACCCCCTAATACCCTGAGCCCCATCTCTATCTAGCGATGTCCACGATTCCCTCGGCTGCCCGGGACTCTCCTCCTGGGGCACAGTTGCGGCACCATTGGCTCTCGAGGCTGTCAATCAAAGTCAGTTAGCCAATCAGGGGAGAAAGAGGGCTGAGCCGAACGGCAGCTGCATGTCTGAATGGACACATGGAACTACGAGCTCAGCTCGGGTGCCCACACAGAAAGCTGCTCATCAGGAGGGAGGGGCCAGGAGCAGCGAAGAGGGACCTAAGAAGAGGAGGATCCGGGCTGCTCTGTGCAAATCCACTGCACAGGGCAGGTAAGCATAACATGTTTATTATTAAAAAATAAAAAATAAAATACAAGACTTTACAATCACTTTAAGCAAAGAAATAATGTAAAAGTCATGTATTAGAAAAGTATGTGATTCCAAAGTGACACTGACATTGTGAGAATTTTACTTATGACCACATAGAGCTCAAAGATATTTCACAATTAAATGTAATTTAAGGGAAAGGTGTTTTTTCCATGCTGTCCTCAAAGTTACATAACAAGGAGAACCCTTTCCTGCTGCACAGTAATTTATACATTTTGTTTGCGTTGGTGTGTGTTCCCCATGCCCTTTTTCAACAATCCCTTGCCTACAAGATTTGAAAATGGCCAGAACTGATTTTCAAGATTCGCTTGAAAATCTTTAGTGGGGTTTTATTTTATTTATTTCAGGTACTTATATAGCGCCATTAATAATCTAAGGCCTCTAACTCACATTCACACATACTAGGGCCAATTTTGACCGGAGCCAATCAACCTACCAGCATGTCTTTGGAGTGTGGGAGGAAACCGGAGTACCCGAAGGAAACCCACACAGGCACAGGGAGAACATGTAGACTTAGGCAGGTAGTGCCATGGTTGGGATTCAAACCAATGACTCTAGTGCTGCTAGGCGGAAGTGCTAACCACTTAGCCACTGCACTGTTCAGTTTAGCATTTGCCATTTTGGGACATTATGATGGGTTTGATGAATGCCCCACATTCCAGACCCAAACATATTCACTTAATCCTAATTGTGGTCAACAAATCTATACTAAACAAATAAGTACCTCCAAAGTAGAGAAACAGTAGACTGGTCTGAAATATAATTAACTAGCTATTGTATCCGGAAGGGTCAGAAAATGAGGGGTGGTTATAATAATAGCTTTCTGTATTTCTTTAACCTTTGTAAATGTGAGTTTTCAGCTTGGGGTCATGGCTTTCGCTTCCATTTTTTCCAGATGTAAATAATACCTGCTGCACATGCTGTACCCCAGGGATACGCTAAAGAGAATGGCTGGCGTTCAAGACTCCCAGCCAGTAATTACACCTCTGTACTGCAGCAAACATGCTGGCACTTGATGGATTGCAAATATTACAAAGTGCTTGCCCAAGGTTTATTGAATGGGAAACACTACTGGCTTTTCAAAAGGCAGGAAGGTTGCGAAACAGCCATGCAGATGTTATTTTATGCTATTTTCTTCATTTATTTGCTATCAATTGCTTCAATAATTTGTTATTTTTTTGAACCTCACAAATATAACACCAACGTAAAAGAAAAATGTTGCTTTAACCCTTTCATTGCCAGTTAAATGTAGCACATACTGTTGTATTAAGACCAACTCATGGCCGTGCTTAAAATTATCCCTGTGCCTTGTCTTCATTATAGTTGCCTTGAAAGCTGCCCAATCACTTTCAAGGGTGATAGAAATGGCAAACCTGCCTCTCTTACTGCTCCCCAGGCTCTTCCACTTCTCCTCTGGGCTAGGGACTGTTAGTAGGGCTGGTGGAGATCACGGAGGGAAAATCACATACCTGATTTCTCTTTCATGCCATGAACCTTGAACCTAGAAGTGCTCTGTTCTGAACACCTCTTGGTTCACAGCTAGAAGATCACAGCAAACTGTGCCCAAGAAACAACAGATCAGCTACCTTCTGTACTTGATCTATTAAGGCAAAGTGCAGGGGAGACATTAGTCAAAGAGATCCCTGATGTCTCCACAAGGAGGACCTGTTACCTGTCCCCTGTCCAATGCTATCACATAGAGGGCTTGTAATCCCCTTGCGACAGCAATTAGGGGATGTAAAAATAAATTCTCGGATGCATGCAATCTTGAGGTCTGACATATTTGGTATCTGTTTACACAGCACAATGTCGTCTTTTATATTCTACAAACTATAATTACGTTTATTGCATTTTACTGAAAATATAGGTATACTAAACAGTTGCACAAATATTTGCAACTACCAAAGATCTCTTCTTCATGCCAAAAATGTACATTTAAGCATATTTAAATGATGACTAAACTGATCTGGCAGAGAAAGGGTTAAAAGACTCATTTCCTTTACCATTAGTATAGGTTTATTGACAAATCATTGTTTTCAGTTATGCTAGTCACATAGAACAAAATTACTTTTAGTTTTTGCGTAATTATGGCTCTATATAAATCCTGTATAGTAATAATAATAATAATTATAGCTTTGAGTTTCCATTTCATGGTGTTCACTAGATATTAATGTAAGCTAAAATAAACTTGTGCTTTCATTAATGTAAACTAAACAGTAGGCAGAAATGAACAGCAGGCGCCTATGAGTATCCACACATACTGAAACCTAGGGCACTCAGCCGTGTGCATATCTCAAATTTGCCCAACAGCCAACTGTCTTGCCCACCCTTATACCTAACGATTGGTCCTTCAGTGTGCTGGGTGGCCTCACTGACCATTGCGAAATGTGGTGGGCAGGAGGTGGTAGGGAAGAACTTGATTTAGTAGCTGAAGTCAAGATTTATGCAACTGAGTACTCTGGGCCCCGAGCTTCCAGGGCACCCGGGAAGATGTATAAAGGAAAGTTAATCCTTTTTCAGCTCTACTAACAGTTTAGTCATATTATTGTAAGTTTAGGCTTACTTAAAAGAACACTTGGCATTTAATATTTAAGGAATGTGCCTTTCAGCATCCAGAAAAATCAAGACTAAACCTTTCCTGAGACACCATTAATTCCGAGGTTATTACTGTGCAGCAAATGGGGCCTTATTGGTACTTGTCCATTCTGTGTGACAACAAAACAAAAGCAAAGAGATTTAAACAACAGTTCAAAAATATCACTACATAATTTAGATGTCCATTTTTTTGGTTGATTAATTACTGGTTGAAACAAGCAGATGAAGGGTGTAATAATAGCCATAGGAACCCATGTGGTTTACCTATTTCCCCCCACTATATTACCGTGGTCTTTTGTCAGAAAGGGTGTTAATAAACTGGCAATGGTTTCTCGCCGTCTTTCCTTAAGGGCTGACTGATACCTTATGAGGCTGTGTCCTGGCTGCTTTATTTCATTGTCAATCATAAATTAAACTCTTCGTAGGACTCTAAAAAGTAAAGTTGCCATTGCCATTTTCCTAGAGGAAAAGCTTTTGTTCTGATGGTGACTAGCAAAGAATTTTGGAGATCACTCTGAAGCCGCCCATTCCAACACTCACTCTATAAGATATATGCTAAGGGTGGTAGAAAATAGTTGAGATGGGGGGTGGGTGATCCCGATTTGAAGCTATGCACTTAGACATGTGGATAAGATGTTACATTTGGTACTAATGTGGCTAAAATATACCTGTCAGTACTCCTAAGAGTATGGAACAGGCTTCAGCATAGTACTGTGGACACCAAACCGTGTCTGCACAATATCTCATGTTCTTTTATGCAGCCAATGAGCCCAAAATTCTTGACCACTGTAATCTGCTAATTTCAACACTTCTTGGTAGTCTCAGGTGCTAGTTTCAATGGCCCTGCATGTTCTTATTGGCCAGTAAGTCCATCCATAGTAATGATGGGTCAATAGGAAGGATCAGGACCAGCCATCGATACTACCGAAAAATGTAAGATAGCAGTGGCCTAGAATTTACTGCTCCAGGGCTTCAGTGAGAGAAAGAGGTATGTGAAGGCTGGAGCCTGGTACACACTGGCAGGTTTACCTAAACTGTAAATTATGTGAAATAAAGTCGTTTTCTGCTGTTTATACCCCGAAAGCTTGTCCTGAAAATGTGGATGTTAGTGCAAAGTATCAAAGACAGCACTCAATTATTTTTGTTGCAAGTGCACTAATACAGCTGCAAACACCTCAAACACAACATTTCAGAAATATTTTTTAACATTCTATAAGAAGGTGAGCTATAATTTGGATATAGAAATGCCTGTGGACATAGCATATCTAGATTTCACTAAGGCATTTTATATAGTGTCCTATAAACGCTTAATCAATAAATTAAGATCTTTTGTCATTGATGAGATCGTATGTACCTGAAAAGAAAACTGGTTGCAGGAGCACCAGAGGGTGGTGATTAACCTCCCTGGCGGTATGATTATGTCAGATTTTTGTGTGTCAAAGCGGTTCATTTTTTTGCATAGAAATTTGGCGTTTTATATTGTAGGCCTGTAATTCTTAGGAATAACTCACTTAAGACAAGTAGACATCCCAGGTATTATAAAGTTTGAAATCATAAATTATAATATATATGAAAAAAAATTATAATATAATAAATAACTATAAAATAATTATCAAAAATAATAATATAATCATAAAAATGTATTCAATAATGTAATCTAGTCAAAAACACTGACATTTGCTCAGTTGCAGAATGGTCGCTGTCGTCTCTTTCAGTGTCTGATGATAAATTTCCCCAAAAATCAGTATCACTCAATTCTGCAAATGATTCTAATTTACTATCTGTGTTTTCTAGCTGATCAAAAAAACGCTTTTGACGTAAAGGGATGCTTTTTTATGCCATGGACGTTCTCAAGTTTCCAGGCAGAAAGAATGACATACAGTATATAATATAAAGGTGCATGCAGGGCACTGGACAAAGCACTAGGGACAAAAGGGATGTGAAATGATTTGATACAGTAATGTAATCTTACAGATTACAGTGTACTGTATGTGTTGTGTGTGTTTCACTTTTTGAATTTCCCACCAGGCTCCGCCCCCGTGTGGGACGACGCTCGCAGGGAACTGAGCCTGGCATCACACAGGCATCAGGCGGAGGGCACAGCCCGCAGACACAGTGGGGGGACATCGCTGGATCCCAGGGGTAAGTAAGGTAAGTAACACTGCCTTAGATCCAGTGATGCAATTCTGAGTGTGGCTCGGGGTTACTGCTATTTGCAGTGAAAACTCACCCCGAGCCACACTCGGGAATACCGTCAAGGAGGTTAATGGCATATGTTCTGAATGGTCTAGAGTTGTAAGCGGTGTGCCCCAGGCAGAGGCGTAACTAGAACCTTCAGGGCCCGGTGCAAGAAATCATAAAGGGCCCCCACGATAGCGATACACCAGGGCCTGATTGGCGACCTTTGAGCGACATCTACTCAGTTAACCTTAATAGGTAGAGAAGTATAATAACCTCTGTCAATTATTTATTGCAGTTACAATTGTGGAGATTCTCTCTGTCTCCTGCTGACTTTTATCAGTGGGTCGGAAAGTGAGGGAAAATCCAAAATCCAGAGATGTCACCAGAACAGGAATAAAGGGGAAATCTTCTAATGAGGGCACTTGTAATGAAAACTGTCTAGAGAAGTTATCTCACTTTTGACAGATTTTTTTTCTGACTTCCTGTTGTGGCTTCAAGACAGTAATGAAAAAAAACGTTTGGCTTTGGCTTTTTATGCCTTTTTGTTGTTGATTTCTTTTTTAATCCTGGCTTTAGTTCTCCTATGGCAGTGTTGGTTAGTTAGCTGTGTAGATTTTTTACGTGCTGATATTTAACAAACTGCATATTTACGATTTCAGCATCCAGATCTGTATGGTGTAGGCAAACACACATTCTTGGGTGCCAGAGAGAGAGAGGAGAAAATCCCCTGGTGCCGCACATCCTTGCAGGTATTCAGTGGTGAAGTGACAACCTCAGCCTGGGCTCCTGCCAGACCATGGTACAACGCGTTTCACTCCACCCCTTGGAGCTTAGTCATTGGGATCCCATGACTAAGCTCTGAGGGGCGGAACGCACCATGTTGGGGGCTTGGCATGGTAGGAGCCTAGGCTGAGATTGTCACTTCACCACTGAATACCTGCGTGGATGTGCGGCACCAGGGGATTTTCTCCTCTCTCTCTCTAGCTGCTATAGGAGTCGGTACAAAGCTCCACTCCCCGCCAGCACTCCCACAGCAGGGGATACTTCCATCCTTCACTTCACTCCTTGAACCAGCTGAGCCTGAGCGGCAACCACTCCGTCTAAGGGTCACACATTCATGGATGGTTAGATTCACTAGCTCAAACATTTGGAAGACGAGCAGAATGACCCTGGTGGAAATGTGAGCATGGTACTGACCATGATGGATATAACAATTTGGTAACTCAAGCCTAGAGTTATCACAGGAGTCATTAGGCTGTATTTGACTCATCACTTGATGCAAAGTTTCAGTATTATCAAGCCTTATCATTTACAGAATCTTTTTGTGGCAGCAGCCATTTTCTTTATTTTGAAAGGCTAAATGAGACCGAATAGGTCCAGCTTCACTGTTCCACTGGTATGTGTTTCCTGAAGCCGTAAATGAATGTTGCTGCAAGAGGCTTCTAAGTAAGGTACTATACCTCATGAGGGATTCTCTGTATCCCCAACCAAAACTGCACACTTGTGTTTTTAGAGTTAGAACGACTACAATGAAGGATTCTTATTGAGCAAGGGTTCCATTGGTTTATCCCTGTTGCTATACTCAGGCCGGATGGAGCCTTGGGATGGACACTTGTGGACATTATGAGAGTGACAAGTACTTTTAACAAGGGAAATATCTACGTGACCTTGACGATAAGGCTTTAGTTCTGTTTAAGGGCCCTCGTTAATACCTGATGTGTTGATCTATTCCTCCCAGAAGATTGCAGTTATTGTCTGCCTTCCCCTTCGTATCTTTTTGCTGTATTTTCTATGATTATCTCACATGTGTATGACAGAGCTTGACTAGTTACCTTGCTTATGAAGCGGACATTGACCCATGAAACAGGTTGAAGTCACAACAAGCAACCTATCACCCAACTGTGGAAGGGTGGTTGAGAAAATAATATATAATGCACATTACAGACTTGGTTATATGTGATTACTATATGTATTACTATATGTATTATTCCAGAATTGTATATGACTGCTGTGTTTTAATGTTTGTACAAATAAAATGTTACTCTATTTGAAGTGATACCTTTAAAGTCCTTAATACTTTAGTTAGGGTTCTCTTGTATATGTTGTTAGAGTTAGTGTGTGGACTGTGTTAAATAAAGCAAAGTAGAAGTTGCCCGCTAATGCATTTGTGTACTAAATGCATTCATAGTTTTTCCATTTGTAAACTAATAAGGTAAGATGAATGGTCTATATCTATTGTATGTCTGAATGGACTCTAAGGTGACTCTAAAGTGTGTTTAAACGAATTCATTTTGCAGACATACATCATGTTTCTTTGATGTTAAAACTTTACATGAACGAACTTCGCACTACAACCTTTATACATAGGTTTAGAATGTTTTCTTAGTATGTACCAATGACTATTTACATTGCAATAGGCTGCCTTCAGGCCTGCAGCCAGAGCGGTGTCTGCTTATTTTTAGAAATGCATGCAATATTTATTTGTCAGAAGCAAGCATAGCAGGCCTGGTTAAAAATTAATTTTTGTGGGTCTGTAAGTCAGTAAACACGAACCAGAGTAATGACATGAGTAGGTCATCTTTGCTCAGCTATTTTTAGTCAAATCTGCTGTATGCTAGCCCCTGTTGCACTTACTCATCCACTTATCCTCTGCCTGCCACTTGGAGATATTCGAAAATATATTGTGAATATTCCTCCATGTAAGCCAGAGATTTATGTAACTCATGTTTATGGCTTTAACCTAAAAAATACTTTCTCCCCTGAATGCTGCAGGCTCTGAATGTAAATTTCTTAAAGCTAAACCCCAGAATAAGCAAATACTGCCTAAATGCAAGAGGCATGTTTATTCTTACTGCAAACTTGGCATGCTTTGTGTTTTTCTTCCTGTGCAGTAATCCATCGTAACTACATAGCAGCCGCAGCTCAAGCTGAAAGTTTATGTAGGTCTGGTGCAAGTGTGTGGTGCTCGAGGGACTCCTGACAGCCATACTGGCAATATGAAGTTACAGACTGGCACATGCTAGTGGGGTCACAATACTCCTTTATTTAACATGTCCTTCCTGCTTACATGTTTCAGCCCTGTGTAGGCCTTAAAGTGTTACTAAACCCTAAATGCGTTCACTATATCTGTTCTCCCACAGTACACAGAACATGGAAATGAAATTATTTTAATAAATATAAACTGTTAAATACATGTTCTCATCAGCAGTATATAGCAGTCTTGTGACTTCTAATAATGTCATATATCCCAGGAGTCTTCAGGAGGGAAGGAGGGGCTTTCTCATTTAAGCACGGCCTCCTGCTTGTATGCCTGAGCTAACAGAAAGTAAATGCTACATGAATCATATGCCTTTAGGCCGGTTCACACCAGGAATTGCACAGTATTCAGTGTTCTTGTGTGAATCGCATGTGGTTCAGTGTGATGCAATGTGAGCCCATTCATTTTGAATAGGCAGACATCCACCGGACCACAGCAAAAGTAGTGCATGTACTACTTTAAAAAACACAGAGCAACCAAATCACATGTTACTTCTTTACCATGTGATCCGGTACTGGCAAACACACTGCGTTTGCAACCTGCGTTTGGGGGGAGGGGTCATTAACTTCCCATTGACACCTGCTGCAGATTGAAACTGCAGTGCGTTTTGAACGCGGTGTGAGAAACGTGCATGGAGCGCATGTGAGACAGGTGCAGCATGGTGTAGCGGACAGTAAACACGTAGAGTCCGATTTAGACAATAATGTTATACTGTAGAACAGTTCAACACACCTTTTACAGGCCCAGCGAGGAGGCACACCCGTCCGGTGCCACTTATGAACTGCGATAGTGGTCTGAAGACTTGAAGATGGTGACAGCTTCTGCTATGAGAAGTGGAATGCAGCCTGGCCGGTCCACACCCTAAGGGCAGGTTTCCTGAAATTAGGTAGACGTAGTCCTTGCACTGTCCCTACTCCACTGGAACCTATCCCTACCTCTAGGCACTGTTCCTGTCAGTTAAAGAATCTGTCCTTACACTAGCCATTTACATAAAGTGTGCCAAACCCGGAAGCCAGAGTCCTAAATAGACTTTGCCTGACTCAAGATGGCCACTGGAGTCATATGGGGTGCCAGCATCCAGGACAGCTGTCTCTCTGTGACTGCAATAAGTCATGGAGGAACCGAGTTCCTCACAACTTCCTTCCCCTTCTGCACTGCCGCATCAGTCGAGCGCCACCTACAGCGGGGAAAACAGACTACACCTGCCTACTTGTGGATTTCCAGCACTGCATTCTGGTTTACACTGACCCTTACTTAAGATGGCTGTGGCCAGAAATGCTAGGGGGTGTTTTTCAAAGGGATTTTTCAGCAAAATAAAGCATGGATGGATGAGTTTACTTTGAATATTAAAAATTTATAAAATAGTGTTTTTGGTTGCTGGTGCTCAGATGCTGTGTGATTTTTCTTTAAGTGGTGCCCACTGTGCAGACCATATTCAATGTCTATACCAACTCCACTTGAGTGAGAATAAGAACACCTTTAAAATATAGCATGGGCACGCTTGTGTTTTATATCAGATGTAATTTCTATCTGGAATAAAGCAGAACTAAATCTGCATCATGGTGGGTGGACTTCTGACATAATGTGTAAGTATGCACAGCAAACTTGCACATTATGGTGTAGTTATTTGCACTTATCGCTCAGCGTGCTCTCCTCCAGCGGCAACAGGCCAGCAATCTAATCAATGCCATACTCCTTGATGCTTCTTCTGGGAACTATGGCACTCCTCTTTCACTGTTGAATAGCCACTGACATGCACACTGGAGCTACATTGTAATTGGCACCTGTCTTTAATCTCAGAATGTACTGTGCATTGTACATAGGAGTAAATACAAGGAGCAGAGCAATGCTCAAAGTTTTTTGGGTTTTTTTTTCAAAATAGACTTATTTTTGAAAAGTTTTCTTTATTCGTTTTCAAGAATATCACAATACAACGTATAAAGCCAGGACTACAAATCCACAATTACGGCAAGCAATCCTGTACAGAAAAAATAACAATAGGGAAAAAGAGAACAGCAAAAATCAAGGCCTGCAAGTGTTACAACCAGGACCCATGTAATATAATAATTGACCATCAAAGGAACCTCTCTACAATATAACCACAATGTAATATGCAAAGATCACCCAAAAAACGTGTTCTCTGCAATCTTTCAAAGTGGAGCTTTAGTTCCTCTAATTGAAATTATGTCTAAAATAGTGGCTATTCATGTAAAAGTTCCTGTACACACCACAACACTCTCATGTCTTGCAAGGTTCAAAAGTAATGTATGCTAAAGTTTGTTGTATTGACAGTAAATCACAGGCACTGCCCCAGGACATGCTGAAAACCAAGACCTACAGTTGCCAATCCAACACTGTGACCAAAACCTTAGCACATGTGTCTCATGAGGGCTCATAGGCTTCACTGCCATAGAAAAGGAAATAAAGGAAGGTATAAAGATAGGACTTTCATTAATTACCATCATCTAAAATTTGGACAGTTCAGCGGGGACTGGCCTGAATTTCGATCCATGTATGAACACCCTGGTTGTACAGAAATTGATCTATCGATCAACATCTGTACAACCATCCTGTTGTTTTTTTTCCAAACAATCAGTGCCACAGGCTATAGCCAAAAACACTGATCATTGGGTTCTGATGCCGGGGAATAACCTCTGCAATCAGAACACAATAGCACAGTGGGAGTGATTCCCCCACCAGCATTAAATATGTGGATGGGGGTATTGGCACATTGTTTCTCAGTCAACCTGCTGGTTGAATGAAAAAAAAAATGTATAATGTAATTCATGCCTTATTCCTCCATCCAGTATTTGTTTTATTTGCATTCAGAAAAGTACTTTGTTGGAAATTACTTGTCTACTTACACAGAGAATATATTTCCTTGTTTTGTGGATTTCAGTCTTCAGTTTGTTTCCTTTTTTTCTCAAAAAAGAGAGAAAGCTCAAATGTGCACAGTTTTTTTTGTCTGTAGAATTGAAACAGTTGTCTTACATCAAGAAATTATACAAAAAAACGAAATAAAGGCAAAAATCAAGTCATTTTAGGTTGTGCTTTTTTGATTAAAGATAGACAAAAAAACAGTAGATGGTGGAGTGTTTAATTATTTGACAATTAAAACCTAGGTGTAGTTTCTTTTAAAAAAAATTAACACAAGGAAGAGTACTTACATTCTGTTTCAATGTATTTATTGGTTTTAAGCCATAACATAAGAAATCAAAAGCAAGCATATAGATCTCCCGATGATCAGGTATTACAAGGGAATCTAGAGGAATACAAACATAACAAACGTAGTCAAACATTCATGGGATTTGGATGATATTGAAAATTAATTTATTAATTGGAAAGAAAAGGGAAGAAAAATAAAGGCCATACACCACAGCCTGCTCACAGTCATCCCAGGGGTGACCCGACTCCTGAGACCAACCCCAAAGGATGGAGTCTGTAAGAATGAGAAAAAAGAAGAACCAGAAAAAAAGATAGGAGGGAGTAAGGATGAACAGAGTCTAGAGAAGGAAGGAGAAAGAGGAAGGAAAAAGAAGGAAAAGGAAGCAGTCAGAGAAGGCCCAAACAAGCCAGTTGAACTGAGGGAAACTCATAGGAAATCCAAGGTTCCCAGACTAAGAAATTTAGGATGTGAGTCGTGCATGAGGCTAGACATCTGCTCATGGAGCATCAGGGCAGTCATACGTGACTTCACCCCTTGAAAGGCAATGTGCGGGGTCTTTCAGACCTGGGCTATGGTCCACATAGCAGAAATAAAAACATAAGTAGTCAGGTTCTGCTGGGATGCGTATAGGCTGGTAATCGGGCAATGCAATAAGGCTATCTTTGCATCCCTGTGAACTGTTATATGGAAGAGGGACTGGAGCAGGCCAAAAGCCCTGGACCAGAACCCCACCAGTCTCAGACAGGACCACCAGGTATGCAGGACTCTTTGCCCACAGTTACAAAATCATCTGTCACTACTCACTGGTTAAGTATGGGCGACCTGGGCAAGGGACCCAATACCACCTAAAAAGAACCTTATACGCGGCTTTGAGCGTGTTTGTGTTAAAAGAACATTTTGCGATTGTTTTCCAAGCCTTGCTCGAGTCCCCTAGATCTATTGAGGATTGGAGGTCCCGCTCCCATTGAGACATGTAGGAGAGGGATGCTAATGACGGGCCTCCGTTCAAAGATGCGTAGATGGCTGAGAGAGTACTTACATTCAATGAGAAGTGTCCATTGTGCTGGTGGCTACTGTCTTAGTTGAAATCTTCAGTCCTCTGCCCTCTCCCCTATACCCCCACATTGGTAATCTTCCAGTGCTGCCTGGGTTAATATAGCTGCTGGACCTGTTGAAAACAATACCTGGGACTTTTTTTTTTAATGTAAGTCTTTATTTGAGTTTTAAAGATACATACCACAATGTCATGTGCACAACTTAGAGCAAAGCAGTTGTTCAAGTAAGAAAACAGTTTACCAATAGCAACATTATGTTACATGTAGTATAACATGGAGTTTCTGAATGGGGATGTATAGATGCTAGGATGGTGGTTCCAACAGATATTCAGATTGGGGGGGGGGGGGGGGGGTTGGGGTGGAACACTAGTGGGCCAGAAGGCCAAGTACAAGAGAAAAAAAACATGTCACATGTTTCAGTTATACTTTTGCAGTACATTTAGGGTGGTGTAGCTAAAGTGACCACATTAAAATGAATTTTTCTAAATGCGGGTGCTTCTTAGCTATCAACTTTTCCATTTCACACTGAAAGTTGAGGCTAGCTATAGTGCATGAAATAGAGAGAATTTCAGTGGTTTTCCATAGTCTGGTAATGCTAAGCTTGGCTGCATATAATAGATGTATGACGACAGGTCAAAATTGGGGTGGGTATTTTTTTAAGCCAATATGCAGTAGGGCCAATGCAGGGTCTGGGAGCAGTGGATAGGAGTGTAAATGTTTGATTCCAAAAGGAGCTCAAAGATTTACAGAACCATAATGTGTGAGCTATTGAGCCTATACTGCCTCATTTTCTCCAGCAGGAGATTGGGTGACCTGGGTACATTTTAGATTTTAGTCCGTAGGGTGTTAAGTACCACCTATGGATAGTTTTCTGATAAACTTCCCAGTGGTTGGTGCAGTGGGATGCCTTGAATGTTTCTCTAAAGGCTTGTGTCCATTGTTCTTGGGTAAATTGGCTATTCAGTTCCTCTGCCCATTTGTTTAGGGAGTGTATGTTTGAGCAAGGACGGGCATCACTAAGAATACCCGGGACTTTTATTCTATGTAACATTTCAAAACAAGTACGTTCACCAATAGATCAACCCTAAACGAATTAAGGACTTTCTGAAGTAGTTTGAACCCATTGAATTAATATAAATTTAGCCAAGTGAAGTATTAAAGGAGGGTTCTGACCCATCCGCTGACACCTTATACATTTTTGGACTGAATGATGTAATAAAGAAGGTGCAAAGTTCAAATGCTATAATATGGAATAAAGCCAAATGCATTTTTTTATGAGCCATTGCACCTTTGTTTCAAGTGATATGATGGTATATTAATTTCAAAGTCTAAGTTTATTATTTATTTTTTTGTAAATCAGCATAAGTGACGGCACATACATTCAAAGAAAAGTGTCCCCTGTACTGGTGACTGATGACTTAATTTAAACTTTTAGTCCTCTGTCTCCCCCTTCTACTCCTGAAGCGGTAATTCTCCAGTGCCACAGAAGTTTAATACAACCGCTGGACCTGTCCTAGGCACTCAAAATAAAATTTATGTACCCTCCTTTTTTTATTTCAATCTTTTTATTGAGTTTTGGAGAACAAAGAAGGCTCCCCTAGTGGGGTGTAACAGGCAGATCAGGCACTTTGTTATAGTCATAAACAGAGTTACAACAAAGCATTGTATCGCAACACGTTGCTGAAATTGCGAGAGTATAAAAAGAAATGTGATTTAACTTGTGCTTAGATGGTTTAAAACAAACAACATTCTATAAAGCTGAATCTCTGTCGATATTCTTGTCTGTAGACGGTTTCTTTCCTATACTTGGGGTTGATTTACTAAAACTATAAAGTGCAAAATCTGGTGCAGCTGTGCCTGGCAGCCAATAAGCTTCTAACATAAGCTTGCGCAGTTAAGCTTTGACAATAAAACCTGGAAGCTGATTGGTTTCTATACAGAGCTGCAGCAGATTTTGCACTCTCTAGTTATAGTAAATCAACATCGAAGTGTCTACAATGAATTAATTACCCATAAAGTAAAAGTAAAATGTATTGTCATCGCCAGAAGAGGGAAAAGAGGAAAGTAGGTAAGTATAGAAAGTGAGAGAGAGCAGGAGAGAGAGAGTACCCAAACCATACTACGCCCTTTCGAGATAATGGTGTCATGGCTGTCAGGTTTTGTCGAATTTCGATTATCCAATTCAATTTTTGCGTAATGTAAGCAAATTAAGTCACTGACTGGTTCCAGCATCTAGGTATGGCAAATCTAGCCATCAAAATAATGTAAGATATCAATTTATTTCCATTGTTCAGGAGTCTCAATGTCCAGTTTTTGGAATATCGCTATTTCCGGGGTCCTATGGACATTTACTTTGGTTACCATGCATAATAAGATGCTTCTAATCCAGAATCTGGTGAGTTTAGGGCAGAACCCTCCTCTAATACCCCATTTGGCCAAAGTTGTATTAATTCACTGGATTCAATTAGTTATTTAATGCTACTACTTTAACCCCCCCCCCCAATTAGTTTAGGGGTAATCCATTGGTTTTCTTGTAAGGTTATATACAGAGCATAAAGTCACAGGCATTGAGGGTGATTTACTGCAACTGGAGAGTACAAAATCTGGTGCAGCTCTGCATAGAAAACAATCAGCTTCCCAGTTTTTTTGTCAAAGCTTAATTCAACAAACTCTACCTAGAAGCTGATTGGCTACCACGCACAGCTGTCTCCAGTTTTAGTAAATCAGCCCTATTGTATTTGATAGGTCCCATGGATGTGTCCACCCCTACATCATGAGAAGATTACCAATGCAGGGGTATGAGGGGGCAGAGGACTGAAGTTTTCAACTAAGTCAGCAACCACCAGATTTTTTTAATGTAACTAAACTCAAGGCCCTTACACACAATGAGATCAGAAAAAAATACATTTAGTGTGATCATCTGATAATCTATTTGATCTCAACATTTTAGGTGAAAATATCCAAAGGGACAAGCATGAAAATTTTGTACGATAACAGAAAAAACAATTTTCATGTAATTAGTATAGTATGAGCACTAAAAAGATTGCCTGACCAAGACCGTGCATGCTTGGAAATGAAAGAATACAATGCATTGCATCACTTCCAAAGTTGTATTCTGTCTTATGAGAATTTTTATATTTTTAGTAACCTATTGGTTTTCAAAATGAAAATAACATGCAAAAAAAAGGACGATCATTCGTCCAATATTTTCATAGTGTGTACGAGGCTTTAGGCTTTAATTGTCAAACAAGTAGTTTAAGATTCTATTACCCAGCATTAAATAACAAATTGAGTCCACTGAATTAAATTCAACTTTAGCTAAGTAGTGTATTAAGGGAGGGTTCTGACCCATCCACTGATATCTTATACAGTATATGAATTTTAATTGTGCACTGCATGATGTAGTAAAGAAGGTGCAACGTTCAAAATATGTGGTCTGGAAGAAAGCCAAAAACATTCTCCCTTAGTCATTACACCTTTTCTTTCAAGTGGGATATTAGTATATCAATATAAAAGTCTTAAATTGGGGGCGTGGCTTGACGGCGCATGTAGGAAGACGTGCAGACAGACCGCTCCGCTGAAAATCCTGCCTTTTATCCTTGGGTGACCGGCTACAGACACCCGCGAACCCGCACAGCACAGGTTTAGACCCACAATAGGACGGAGCCCGTGAGGTGCACTTTTTTCGGCGCCTGGACATGGCCAAAAAGCTCAAAGAAGCCCGCTCCTTCCCGGATCTGACGGGGCAAGATGGCGCCCTGCCGCCACGCACCTCTAAATCAAAGTATAAAGAAGCTGCCCAGAAACTTTTCTCCCGCAGCACGCTGAAGGGATCTTCGGGGTCGGAAACCCCACAAGAACGCAGTACGGGAGGACAGTCAGAGGCAGATGATACCATGCCGTTGGAGACCAACTCGGCCTTACTTACAGAATGGGACACAGTGAGTAATATCTCTGCTTCATCCTCCCCACACCCTAGTGTACAAGGCCCTGAACCCACACTAAGAGACATTATGGAGGCAGTAACGCGGGGCAATACCACTATAACTGCACTAACGGAGGAGATAAAGGGAGTGAAGGCAGAAGTCTCATATATCCGCCATGATATGCAAAAAATGAGAGAAAGAATGTCAGCAGTGGAGGGGAGAGTGAGTGCGGTGGAAGATGATATAGAGCCTATGAAGCGTGATCTATCACACACAGTGAGGCTTACAGCACATCATGCCTCCAGGTTAGAAGATATGGAGAACAGGATGAGGAGATGCAATGTGAGGATAGTGGGGTTGCCTGAAAGAGCTGAAGGCAAAGATCCAGTTACTTTTATAGAAACTTGGCTGACTCACACATTTGGGAGGGAGAGCTTCACCCCTATGTTCTCGGTTGAGAGGGCCCACAGGGTCCCCATGAGGCCTCTGGCTCCAGGACATCCACCACGTACTTTCTTACTGAAACTACTCAACTATAAGGACAGAGACATTATCCTGGCAAGCGCCAGAAAGAAAAAAGATGGTCTAAAGTTTGAAAATACCAAAATTTCAATATATCCGGACTTTTCAATGGAAGTGCAAAAACAAAGAGCTACGTTTACAGAGGTAAAGCGGCGCCTTAGAGCACTTAATATACAATATGCAATGCTCTTTCCTGCTAAACTCAGAGTGGTGGCTAAAGGAGAAGTGCATTTTTTTGAAAAACCATCTGTAGCCATGCAATGGATGGACAGGGAGGAGAGGCACTTGAGGGAGAGGTCTCCTACTGATCGTGGAGTCATGCAGGCAGTCTAGAAAGTAACCACAACACATTGGAAGAGGTATAAAAGTCAGTCACCAACAGCTAACTATGGTTTAAGCGGATCAAGAAAGTCTGTTGAAATACCATTTCTGTTAACGTTGTTTTTACAAAAATTTATTTTACTTACTCCAAAACGGAGAAATATTTCCTGAGAGGTCAGGAGACCCTGACCAGGAATTGAAGAGTTCCTACTGGACGCCCCCCGATGGTAGTCCTGTGTGGACTGAGGATGCTACAGAGAATGTTTTGGGAGCTTCCTGGGACATGTTCGAAGTTTTTGGTTATAATATCTTTGTTCCTTTTTCTTTACTCTTCTCCCTCTCCTGCACAGCATAACGATGAGGTTAATGTGATGTTCCTCCCTCATGCCCTACTCAAAGGAAGAGGGGTCTATCACCCGGATGGACTGATCTATGATGTTCTCTTCCATCACCAAAAGGAGAACTTACTAATGAGAAGCCTTGCTGAATCCTATATATGGAAACATGGAAGGACTCCTGGCCAAGGTACTCTATTGCACTATACACAACATGGCTTACACGGTGCGTTTGTTGTCCTGGAATATTAGAGGCCTTGGCTCTGCGGTGAAACGCATGGCAGTCTTCAGAAATACCAAGAGACTAAAGGCAGACATACTATGTCTACAGGAGACTCATTTGGCACCCAATACTACACATACACTGTGTTCTGGGCAATTTCAAGCCCAATATCACTCAACGTATTCAACATATGCTAGAGGAGTAAGCGTGTTTGTTAAACGTGGGATACGGTTTACATGTGTGAGGGTGTATATAGACCCGCAGGGCAGATACGTGTTTTTGTTATGCAAAATATATGGTTTCATGTGTATATTAGCGGGGGTATACATACCTCCACCATTCTCAGCGGAAGTACTCAGAACCCTAGCATCAGTGATATCCACTCATCCTGGGGTTCCGGTAATAGCTATAGGAGATTACAATAACATACTGCATACCCAATGGGATAGATTGTCTTACCCTGCAAGAGCTACACAACACACGGGGGGACATACTCCCTTCTCCCGCCTGCTGACAGAACTTGGGTTGACTGATATATGGAGGTTAAGAAATCCGGAGGTTAGGATGTATTCGTGTCATTCTGCCACGCATAATGGGCTGTCTAGAATAGATATGGGGCTGGGCAATACCAACATACTCCCATTGATCACCAATTCCCAATATGAACCCAGGCAAATCTCGGATCACTCACCCTTATGGGTGGAGTTTGAGATCCCAGGGGAAACGAAACTCTTTACCTGGAAATTGAATCCATTTTGGCTTGATCTATTCCCAACCCCTGACCCAATAGGAGCGGAACTTAAATCCTTCTTTCAGATTAATATGGGTACGGCCCCTCTTGGGGTGGTATGGGAGGCAGCTAAAGCTTTCTTGCGGGGACAGTTCACATATGCAATCAAAAAGATTCAAACAGCCACAAAGGCATGGGAAAAAATGGTGATCTCGGAAGTGGGTAGACTGGAAGGACTCTATGTTGCAAACCCATCTGAGGATAGCAAACGATCCTGGTTAGCGGCCCAGTCTATGGCAAGGCAGGTTGAGATGCAAATAGCTGAAAATAAAAGGTTTTTCCTACAACAGAAACATTATGAAGAAGGCGAAAATACAGGCCACATGTTGGCAATGCTGATTAGAAACCAACAAGGCACAAATCATGTGGAGATGCTGGTGGACTCCCGGGGAATCCGCAAGGTCTCTAATCAGGAGATAGTGGGAGACTTTCGGGAGTTTTACTCTGATCTCTATACATCCAAA
>BLSH010502340.1:854589-891404 GCA_018402905.1 Glandirana rugosa
GTCTTATGTATAACCGGATTTAACTATTCCTTTAAACTAAAAAATTTATAAAAATAACCTATACGAAATACCGTCTTTCATTTTTTTTTTATATAAAAAAAAAGTTTTAACAGCCGGAAAAAACAAATATCGCGTTTTTTATTTGTGGCGTCTCCACTAGTTTATGGTGGTTTTCTTTCTAGATAAACATCCTTAATTTCCTGTAGTTAAAATAAACCCATGTCGCGTCACCGCCGGACGGGTATCCCCCGCGGGCCCTCTGCGGGGGGGGGGGGTTTTTTTCAGGGGAATTTCTTTTTTTTTCCCTAAAATAATTTTGAATGGCATACTCCTGGTAAGACGAACATAAAACCCCACAAAGTCATGAAGAGCTGCGTCTGTCAGTGAACTCGGAGAAAAGGATTTTACGGTAAGTTTTAATAAAATCCCTTTTTTTTTCTTTAAGGGGACTTTTTTTGGGGGGGGGGGGCGTCTCCCGGGCGC
The DNA here is from genome assembly GCA_018402905.1 of Glandirana rugosa. Classification (NCBI taxonomy): domain Eukaryota; kingdom Metazoa; phylum Chordata; class Amphibia; order Anura; family Ranidae; genus Glandirana; species Glandirana rugosa. Next base: position 855,073 of record BLSH010502340.1, read on the forward strand.
CCCCTATGGGCAGGCCGCCACTGCGCTGTACCCAAATAAAATTGATGTCCTTTAATTCCTACAAATAGATCTTTCTTTTGGTGGTATTTGATCACCTCTGCGGTGTTTATTTTTTGCGCTATAAACAAAAAAGGCCGACAATTTTGAAAAAAAAATATATTTTTTTTTTACTTTCTGCCATAAAGCATATCCAATAAAAATATTTAAAAAATCAAATTTCCTTATCAATTTAGGCCAATATGTATTCTGCTACATATTTTTGGTAAAAAAATCCCAATAAACTTATTTATTGGTTTGCTCAAAAGTTATAGAGTCTACAAACTATGGGATATTTTTATGGAATTTTTATTTCTTTTTTTTACTAGTAATGGCGCCGATCAGCTACTTATAGCAGGACTGCAGTAATGCGGTGGACAGTGGGGACACTAATTGACACTTTTGACACGTTTTGGGGACCAGTGACACTAACACTAATAGAGTGATCAGTGCAAAAAAAATATGCACTGTCACTGTAATAATGACAGTGGCTGGGAAGGGGTGATCAAAGGGTTAAATGTGTTCCTAGCTGGTGTTTTTCTAAACTGTGGGAGGTGCTTGTACTAGGGAAAGGCATAGATCTGTGTCCCTGCTTATCAGGAACACAGGATCCATGCCTTCCCTGCTGACAGAACGGCAGTCTACCTTGTTTACATAGGCAGACTGCCGTTCTGCCTGTGTAACAAAACATCAGCAGATGTCAGCGGACATCAAGTCCGCGGTACCCACTGATCGACTCCCGCTGTGAATAATCACAGGGGAGCGGGGCCGCTGGTGGCTTGCCCCCCAACCCGAAAGAGCTGGATCACGTACTAGGTACGTAGTCCAGGTAGGAGAGTCGCCTTGCCACCGTATATGTACAGTATACGGATGGCAATCGGTTAATAGGGGAGAATTTAAAACCTACAGTTTTTAGTGACGTTTGTCACTAAGCTGCTCCAAACAAACAATTTACTTTCACTGATAGATACAGTGGCTGTGTGCGCTTTATTAACTGTATGCAGCCTCAGCTACATACAGTATATTGTGGTGCATTCTGGCAGTGAGACAGGATCATCCCTTCCATGCTTAGATCAAAACTGAGTCAGGCTGAGCACTATTTAGCTATTCATAGGGAGTGTTGTATTCTGTGAGTTGGAGATTGACAGCATCTAGTGTCCCTCTTGGCCCAAACAAACTATTTAACTTCACTAAATTCTGGAGTTAAGATTTACATGCATGGTCATATTTAGATATACTGTGCAACTGTGCAACAGGAAAGTGGAGGTAAGACTATCGAAATGGAAGTTAGTACAAGGTCTGTCTAACGGAATATCTATTTATGTGAATTATTTGGTGTGTTTATTTTTTAAGGTTTGTTCCACTCCTTTTTACACATATCGACTAAGGTAGTGTATAGCCAGATCTTTTGCACCCTGTATTTAGTTGCAGCAAATGCAGTATCCCTCACAAAGCTTAGTATGGCAAGGTGTAATAAAGCCTTTGAGTTTAGGAAAACACACAAAAGAAGAGAGCGCAAAGCTGCCCTAGTGTAACTCACATTGAGTGAAGATGGATACAGCATAATTATTCCACTGTGGTCACACTCCTATAACCACCCCATGACACGTTTCGGAGGTATAGCCTCCTTCCTCAAGTCAGATGACCTGAGGAAGGAGGCTATGCCTCCGAAATGCATTGTCATGGCCACCATGTGATGTCCTCACTCTCTTCCCCCTGTATCCTGTTCGTGTGTCCTTGAAGAGCAGTGCCGGCTGGACCGGGCGCATTAGGAATTGCACGTCAAGCATGGTGGTGGAGGATAGCCTCACATGTGCTGCTAGGATCCAGGCAGCTAGATATAACTTCCACGTCTCCCTCTTCCCCTGTTGGGATCTTGAGGTGGTTGGAATCGTTATGCCCCGTACACACAATCCGAAAATTGGACGACAGATCGTCCGTTTTTTCTGCATGCTAATCTCAGATCGAATCGGAAGAGTGTACTAAAGTCACGAATATTCTCGTACGACAGAATAAAAAATCTGAAGTGATGTGATGTGTTGTAGTGTATTTGTATTGTATTGTTGGACGACAACTGTACTGATTGAACGAAAATCGTACGATCGGGCGCCATGCGATCAAAATTTTCATGCTTGTCCGATCGAATATTATCTGATGAACTGCCGTGATCGGCTCTCGTAAGCTGTGTACTAACGATCCGATTATCGTACGATCGAATCGTATGCGGTATTTTTCGTCCGATTTTCGGATCGTGTGTACGGGCCATTATGCTGTATCCATCTTCACACAATGTGAGTTTGACCTTTGTAGTGTTTTTAACTTTATCTCATTAAAGCCGAGTTATGCTAGGGCGGCTTTGCGCTCTCTTTTGGGTTCTGTCTAGATGTGTTCCTGCCACCCAGAGGATCCATAGAGAGCAGCAGCACCCTTTGACTTGTCTAATTATCACCAATAGCCAGCTGGAGGGCTTTATCAAACTGTTGATCAGCGCACCTGATCGTTTTTTCTTTTGTGTGTATCTTTTGTTTTGAGTTTAGGAATAATACTTTGGATTATACTTGCTTTGCTGTTTTCTGTTTTTATGGAACATTTCTTCCAGAATTTCTAACAGTTTAGTGCAATTTGTTTTGTTCCACACATAGTGTAATCATATTTCTAAACCAGAAAACAGTTTGATTTGACCTGTAACTCCCAAAATCTTTGAAGTCTTTCTTGGAAAAGATTGATGGCGCTCAGTGAGCAGTTCTTTGTTACTCTCTCTATTATAGGTGCAACCTTGCAATCATGTCTAACACTCTTTCTTCGCACACTTTATGAACTGCACTTATATATAGTTTTCTTTAATCTTGCTAAGTGGCACCAACACAATCTTCATTTCTCTCCGCTCTCGTACTCTCAATGAATTCCCTTGCTGACGCCATTTTTCAATTGGTCTCCAGCTTTTACTGTATCACATTTCCCAAATTACAGTTATTCCTCCTTTAACTTTCTTCAGTCTCGCTCACACTAGGCACTCGTTATTTTCTGAGATACAGATTTACTGTACAGATAAAACTGTTTATCTGTATAAATGTTCTATCATCACCCTCTTTCTCATACAGTGGCCCAGAGCAGCCAAGGAAATACTAAGGCTAAGGCTACTTTACCGCTACTGCCTGCCTGCCCCAGTGTGAAAGTGTCGCTGGATTTTACACTGTTATAGCGGCGCTATGGCTCTATGCAGGTGGGAGCGCAGAGCTTTCCCCCCCCCCCACAAGGGGTTAAAAGTTCTGCCACACTGCGTTTCCGAGGCGGTGTGCAGCCGCTTTGGAGGCGCTTGCCATTGATTTCAATGGCAGGAGCGGTGTAAACACCGCTCACCGTACCGCCCCAAAGATTCTGCTTGCAGGACTTTTTGTAATGTCCCACAAGCACACTGGGCTGGCTTGGGGGTGTTTTTTTCCAGGCGCTATTTTTAGCCTAAAAGCACCTGAAAAACGCCCCAGTGTGAAAGTAGCCTTATGCTGGAAAGCATGAGTCTCTGCTGTAAGGAAAAAGGAAAACTTTCAATCAGAAGTTAAAAATTATAAATAGTTTAAAGAAAAAGGATTTTGCTATTACTCTTTACTACTTAGAGGACAACCATAAAAATGGGCTGCACAGGATACCCAGTGGAGTGAGGGAGTCGGGGACGATTCCCGGACTGGTCATACCTGCCTGCCCACAACCCCCCCCCTCCCCCAACCCTTTTTTTTTTCTTCTACTTCTTCCCCTCTTCCCTTCTTCATACCTATCTCTTCATCTACCCTTTTTTATTTTATTTTTATCCTTTCTGTTCTTATCTCAAAACAAAAAAATAGAAAACCCTGTTCGGGGAATTTGCTGAGACCCGTGATCAGGCACTACAGATTGGGGTACAAGGTTGACCTTGTTGGTCATGCTAATTGCTCTAATGTGGTTTCAATTCTAATGATGTCAAGCTGAATCTGAAATTGTTGTTTGTTTTTGTGTACCTGAATTTTTTCTTTCTTTTACTGATGGTCTTTGTATAATCCCCAGATCTTTAAATAAAGAATTAAAAAGAAAAAAAATGGGCTGCAAAAGTCCAAAAAAGTCTCAGAAAGTATAGTCAGGCTGGCTGAATAATCGCTCCACAGCTACTCCTGTAGATGATTGATTTTAGCAGGTTATTATCTTGATAGCAGTCTTTGGGTTGTCTTCCTGGTGGGTTTTATATCCTTTCTTACCTTTCTATAACCTGAGCTCGAGCCATGCACTTTAGAGGGTAACTCCACTTTCGTGGGGAAAAAATTAGCAAATAAAAAAATAATAATATAGAGTATATAAACACAAATCATATGTAAGTAAATGTTATTAAAAATTACCTTTCATTTTCAACCTGCAGCTGCTGTAATTTTCTGAAAATGCAATGCAAAATGGCTACCTGGAGGTGTTTTGGACACAGAATGTGTACCGAATACCCCCCAGAAACATCATTTCCTGCTTGTGTGATTGACTCACTGAATTTCCCAGTAGTTTACACTAAGATACAAGTCAGATATCAGGCATCCCCTGCAGGAAAAATACTCCCAGTAGGAACACATCTAAAGGAATGCAGAACCTGCAATTTTCCTCATTAGAGCTCTGTAAGGTGCACAGCTGATAATTATGAAACTACTCCCATTAGACTCACTTTCCCACATAAACACAGAGAAACACACATAGATTTCTTCAGAATAACAAAAGGTAGGAATCTGCAACAAAGGTTGTTAAAATCCTTGCAATGTACAGAGATCACCCAGAGGGGAATGTTTTTTTTCTAAACAAAGGTGGATTTATGCTTTAAGTATTAAGACTTCACTGTATATCGTTTGTATTATGATACTTTGCTTTTTGTACACTGACAGTATTAAAAAAAACTCAATAAAAAAAAGTTTCAGAAAAAAGGAAAAAAAAGTTGGCTGCAAAAACGTACCTCTATTTTTTCATGTTAATTTTGAGATGTTAAAATCCATGCTTCCCTCTAGAAGTAAACCATCCAATCGTTTTCATCCAAGGAAGCTGCCACCTTGGCCATTGTTAACCACTTCCGGACCGCCGTACGTCGTTTGACGGCGGCCACTTTGAAGTGGAATACCGTTGTTATGGTAGCAGATAGCTACCATAACCCCGGTATCATTTTTTTCTGCAGGCGATTCCCTGCAAGATAAAAGTGATCTTAGCGGCGGATTCGCCGCAAGATCACTTTTATCAGCGGCGGGAGAGGTGCCCCCCCCTCCCGCCGCTTTCCGGTCATCTCTGCCGCTTACCGGACCCGCCGGCAGCGGCGGAGATGATCGGGTCCTATCCCTGCAGTGTCCGTGTGCCGAGTGAGCGGCTGAAGCCGCTCACCCAGCTCCATAACAAGGCTGGGCATTTTTTTTTAATGCATTTTAGTCTAAAAATGAGATCTGAGGTCTTTTTGACCCCAGATCTCATATTTTGGAGGTCCTGGCATGCTTTTTTCTATTACAAGGAATGTTTACATTTCTTGTAATAGGAAAAAAAGTGATCAAAAATTTTTTTTTTTTTAAAAAGTTGTAAAAATAAAAATTAAAAAGTAAAATACATAATTAAAAAAAAAAATTTAAAGCGCACCGTCCTTGCGAGCTCGCGCGCAGAAGCGAACGCATACCTAAGTCCCGCCCACATATGAAAACGGTGTGCAAACCACACATGTGAGGTATCGCCGCGATCGTTAGAGCGAGAGCAATAATTCTAGCCCTAGACCTCCTCTGAAACGCAAAAATGCTAACCTGTAGAATTTTTTAAACGTCGCCAATGGAGATTTTTATGTTGCAAAGTTTGTCGCCATTCCGCGAGCGGACGCAATTTTGAAGCATGACATGTTGGGTATCATTTTACTCGGCGTAACATTATCTTTCACAATATGAAAAAAAATTGACCTAACTTTACTGGTGTCTTATTTTTTAACTCAAAAAACTGAATTTTTTTTAAAAAAATCGCGCTTTTAAGACCGCTGCGCAAATACGGTGTGACATAAAGTTTTGCAATGGCCGCCATTTTATTCTCTAGGGTCTTAGAAAAAAAAAATATATAATGTTTGGGGGTTCTAAGTAATTTTATAGCAAAAAAACCTGTTTTTAGCTGATAACCTCCAAACTCCAAAAAGAGGCTCGGTCTTAAAGTGGTTAAATCGTCAACTGCCATGATGCAGCACATGTGTTCAGGTATGACACCAGCCATTGGATGGTTTGACAGTTTGGTTGAGAGCACAACCAATGTGGCAGTTACATTCCTGGTACATTCCGGAAATGTAACTGTTCTCTGAAACTCTTAAATTGATGGGTTTTCTTGTGCTTTAAAGCGTAACTCCACTTTTGTGGGGGGAAAAAAATAGCGAATAAAGAAAAAATAATATAGCGTGTGCAATTGCAACGCAAGTCATTGTAATTGAATGTTATTAAAAATTACCTTTCCTTTTCAATCTGCAGCTGCTGTAATTTTTGGAGAATGTTCCGTACACAGAGTGTGTATTGACCACTCCCCAGAAACATAATTTCCTGCTTGTGTGATTGGCTCACCAATTTTCCCAGAAATCTGCCTAAGATACAAGACAGATTTCAGGCATCCCCTGCAACAAAAATGTCATTTTTGGAGAGATACTTTTAATAGGAGCACGTCTAAAGGGATGCAGGCCCAGTAGATTTCCTCATTAGTGCTCTCCAGCTTCACACCTGACTGTTTTTTTTAAATATATATTATTTTTATTAAAATTTTAACAAAACATATTAAAGCGGTAATGAAAAGTACAAAATAAAATACACTTCAAAATGGCGGGTTCATATCAACCCCGATTGGTTAAGACAACAACAGCGGGTAACATAACATATCTCATGAACATATTTATTTTGAAGATAGTACAATGCGGCCGGCCAAAATAAAAAAAAAAAATCCCCACAGGATTATAACTAACTCCAGGGATGTTAAAGAAACAAGGGAAAAAAAAAGAACCAAACCTGTATTTGATAGCACCCTTGTGCTGGCCCTACCCCATATAGATATTTGTTTATACTCAACATTGAATATTAATTACCCGGTATTGGAATCTGATGGCCCCACTGCCTTAGAGCGAAGACCTACTGATTATCTTATCTCCCCAATAACACAAAAAGGGGTCCATTTCTGCCTGTCTCCCACCCATCGAGGTTCCACCCAACTCCTTTTTGGCACCCCCATTTTAGAGAGTGCCCTACAACTCTACCCCAATGGCCAAGGCACAAGCTGGCCACCTCAGGGGCTGATCCATGAGCGACCCTTCACCCAGTACATATCCAACATTAAAATGTTTCCATCCACTAAGTCGTGGGACTAGAGCAAATATTTCTGCCTAGAGTGGCAAAGTAGGGAAGGGCATGATCCATAATCTACTGTCCTAGACAATTGCCAATAAAGCCTTACCCTTTTGGGTTCTTTTTAGGCAAAAACATCATACAGATCACCTGGTGTCCCCCAACCCTTCCTGAGCATCGACCAGGAGCATGGAGAAGGGTGATCCCCATGTGACCCAAACATCTCTCGGTTCCCCCTATCTCATTATTCCCTATTCATTGCCCTACAAAAAAATAGCCCAATTTAATAAGCCAACATAAAGTTTAACTTCATTTATATTATTTAAAAATAATATTGATCCAGGAGGCATTACTTCTGAATCACTACTTGAAACTCCATCTTCTTGTTCTACCCTCCCTTCCCAATTATTAGTGAGGATTGGGAAAGCCTCTTCCTGACCCCAACACTGATGGGTCAGGAAAGGGAATCTAATACAAAAAAGCAAAAAAAGCAAACACAAACTAAAATAAATATGCAAAGAAGGGAAAAGAGAACCAATAAAAACTTTCAAAAATAAACCGAAAATCAGACTAGAAAAATAAAACTATATGGGGAAAAGAAGAAGGATAAAGAGAACGTAAAACTCCACTCAAGTCGAGTCCCCCCCCTTCCCCGGGGAGTCCTCGCCCGACCGCAGGCCGATCCCAGTATGTCCTTATTACACTATGCCGTAGAGCAGTCAGTATATGAAGGTGTTCAGGTGTAGTTCGTCCAGGGCAACCAAGTGTCCCTGGATTCTTCTTCTCTGTCACGAAGGGCCGCTGTCATATTATCCATTATTTTAATTTCGTCTACTTTAGAGAACCAGTGTTTTAAGGTTGGCGCAGTGCTACACTTCCACAGGTCCGGGATACATGCCCAGGCAGTATTCAACAGGTGTGCTGTTAGAGTTTTTTTGTAATTACATAGAGGGACTGGGTTTAAATGCAGTAGAAAGCCCAGGGGATCCATGCCTAGATTAACTGATGTCAGTTGTTTAATCACGTTACCCACCTTCCTCCAAAACTGGGTGAGCAGGGGGCACTGCCAAAAAATATGTAACCGTGTCCCAGGCTCTTTATTACAGCACCAGCAAAGCTTGGAGAATTGCGTATAAAGTTTATTAAGTAAGGTGGGAACCCTGTACCATCTGGCTAATAGCTTATATCCCAGTTCTTGAAACGGCTAGCTATAGAGGATCTATGACACAGAGAGCTGTTTGGGCAGGACTAACAGAGAGTAACGTAGTCTGGCCGCTTTATTGCTACAAATAAATTTGGTCAGAATCGACTGGCAAGACCAAAAAAAGCTTGGGGAAGTTTGATAGGCATCACTTGCATCAAGTATAAAATCTGAGGGAGCAATGCCATTTTAAATGCGCTACATCTCCCAAACCAAGTGAGAGTAAGTGTCTGCCAAAACTGAAGATGTAAGCACATTTTAGCCAATAGTGGACAAAAGTTTGTCTCATATAGAGAAGACGTGTCTGGAGTCAGTTTGACCCCAGGTACTTCATAAAAAACAAGACCCGTGTGAATCGGTAGAGGCCTTGTAGCTTAATCATACACTCCGTTGAAAGGAAGATACCCATTGCTTCACATTTGGAGTAATTTATAGAGAAATTAGATAAAAACTCATACTGGACAAAGTGTTGAATTAGACCTGGTAGGGAAGCCTCCAGCTCTGTCAGGAAAAAAAAGATCGTCTGCATAGGCAACGATTTTATGCTTGACATTTGAGACCAGGAATCCACAAATTGTGCTGTCCAATCTAACCCTACAAATGGTTCTAGGGTTAAAATAAACATCAACGGGGAGAGAGGGCAAGTCTGTTTTGTCCTGTTAGTCAAAGGAAAATACCTTGATTGAGTTCCATTAGCCAGGACTGCTGCACTAGGTCGAGCATATAATGCCTGAATCCAGGACTGCATGCATACCCCCAAACCAATATACCTTAGTGTGGATCGTAGAAACTACCAGTCCACCCGGTCAAAGGCATTTTCTGCATCAGTAGATAAGAGCAAGAGTGGTCGGGCCTTTGAGCGGGCAGAGTGGATCAGGTCTATAGCCCTGACAGTATTATCTCTGGCCTCTCGCTGTGGGATAAAACCTGCCTGATCCCAATGGATTAATTGTGGAATATATCTCAAAAGCCTATTCCCTAAGATTTTTGAAAATAATTTTAAACCAACATTCAGAAGGGCTATAGGCCTGTAATTCCCACACTGAAGAGTAGGATCTTTATCTGGCTTCGATATTACAGTAATATGTGCCCTTAAAGCATCCTCAGTCAACTCAGAATCATCTGAAATGGAATTGTAGGCACGTAAAAAATAGGAAGAAAGAATTTTGTGGAAGGTTTTATAATACGATTTAGCCCATCTGGGCCTGGGGCCTTCATGATTTGAAAGATCCCAATGCCTTTACCATTTCTTGATTTGTTATAGGAGCTTCCATCTCCTTGATTGCCTGTGGGGGGAGAGAGGGCGTACCCAAAGAGGATAAGAAAGTGGATATCGAGTCTAAGCGGGTAGGGCAGGGCTGGGTTTGTGCATTGTGGAAGTTGTATAATCTCTGGAAGAATTTTTGAAATTCCTGTGCTTAGGCCTCATTCACACTGGCACTTCTGCATTAAGATTTTCCAAAGTTCTTTTTTGGGAAGTATAATTAACTTTTATGCCTCCTAGATCACGTGTTCATGCATTCATATGTTCCTGCTAGGGCTTGTTCACACCAGATGCTTTCAGGTGCATTTTTAAATGCATTCTGAACACATGCACAGTAAAATCAATGTTTTTCAATCACCCTTGTTAACACCACTGCATCCAGTTCCAGTGCTTTCAAACAAAACTACAGCAGCATGCATTTTTTTGCACAGGAACACATTGAAATACATGCAAATACATACAGTCAGGTCCATAAATATTGGGACATCTACACAATTCTAATCTTTTTGGCTCTATACACCACCACAATGGATTTGAAAAACAAGATGTGCTTTAACTGCAGACTTTCAGCTTTAATTTGAGGGTATTTACATCCAAATCAGGTGAATGGTGTAGGAATTACAACAGTTTGTATATGTGCCTCCCACTTTTTAAGGGACCAAAAGTAATGGGACAATTGGCTGCTCAGCTGTTCCATGGCCAGGTGTGTGTGTTATTCCCTCATTATCCCATTTACAAGGAGCAGATAAAAGGTCCAGAGTTAATTTCAAGTGTGCTATTTGCATTTGGATTCTGTTGCTGTCAACTCTCAATATGAGATCCAAAGAACTGTCACTATCAGTGAAGCAAGCCATCATTAGGCTGAAAAATCAAAACAAACCCATCAGAGAGATAGCAAAAACATTAGGTGTGGCCAAATCAACTGTTTGGAACATCCTTAAAAAGAAAGAACGCACCGGTGAGCTCAGCAACACCAAAAGACCCGGAAGACCACGGAAAACAACTGTGGTGGATGAGAAGAGTATGGAGAAGGAAAGAAACTGCCCATGATCCAAAGAATACCACCTCATCAGTGAAGCATGGTGGTGGTAGTGTCATGGCGTGGGCATGTATGGCTTACAATGGAACTGGTTCTCTTGTATTTATTGATGATGTGACTGCTGACAAAAGCAGGATGAATTCTGAAGTGTTTTGGGCAATATTATCTGCTCATATTCAGCCAAATGCTTCAGAACTCATTGGACGGTGCTTCACAGTGCAAATGGACAATGACCTGAAGCATACTGCGAAAGCAGCCAAAGAGTTTTTTAAGGGAAAGAAGTGGAATGTTCTGTAATGGCCAAGTCAATCACCTGACCTAAATCCGATTGAGCATGCATTTCACTTGCTGAAGACAAAACTGAAGGGAAAATGCCCCAAGAACAAGCAGGAACTGAAGACATTTGCAGTAGAGGCCTGGCAGAGCATCACCAGGGATGAAACCCAGCGTCTGGTGATGTCTATGCGTTCCAGACTTCAGGCTGTAATCGACTGCAATGGATTTGCAACCAAGTATTAAAAAGTGAAAGTTTGATTTATGATTGTTAATCGGTCCCATTACTTTTGGTCCTTTAAAAAGTGGGAGGCACATATACAAACTGTTGTAATTCATACACTGTTCACCTGATTTGGATGTAAACACCCTCAAATTAAAGCTGAAAGTCTGCAGTTAAAGCACATCTTGTTTGTTTCATTTCAAATCCATTGTGGTGTTGTATAGAGCCAAACAGATTAGAATGGTTTGATGCCTCATTATTTATGGACCTGACTGTATAACACTGGAAACACAGCTTTCAATTGAAAACATGAATAAAAAAAACACACTGCGATGCATTAGAACATTGCACACATGCTACAAATGTTTTTGGTGTGAACTAGCCCTTAAAGCAGGTTTAGCTGCATTTAGGGATATTTACATGCATTTATACATATAAAATGGCTTTACATACCGAGTACACCTGAAACAAGAAAAAAATGCTCAGTTGTTATTATGCAGTAGGACTTTCTGGTCTGGCTCTCGAACAAAAGCAAACCAAGATGTTTAAGCTGATAGAGCCATCAAAGAAATGTATTTTCCTTTTTTCCAGATAACCAGCAATGGAAAATCAACAGCTCTGTTGAAAATCACTTTTGTGGCAGCTATATAAAAGCTGCAGTAGGGTTGGATCTCTTAGTACTGCCCAATGCCGGTACAGTGCAGAATAGTATTAACCACTTCATAAATTGAGAACAAAAAAGAGAAAGAAAATTGGACTATATCGGCCAAACAGGTTTAAAGGAATTCATACACAGTGGCGAGCAATACTCAATATTTGGGGGGGGTGGCAAACGAACGCGTCCCCCCCCCCCGCGCATGGGAGGCGGACAGGAATGTGGCGATTAGTGCAGTGCTTTGCGCCCCGAACCCACCCTTTTTTTAAGCCAATTTGAGAAAAAAAAAACACATTCGAATCTATGCGTGCATGGATTAGGGGGACGCCCATATGGATGCCGCCACTGTTCATACAGTATATTTGCATCTTTCTGATTTAAAGCAATTATGTAGTTGTGCTTATAAGATATTCTGTGACGGTAGACGAATGCTACCTGTCGCCTCGTATGCGTTCATGTGGACTGGATTAAACAGAGTCCGGTCTGGATTTTACCAGCCACCATGGCAGGGCTGATTCCAGTCCGCAGTTTGTGGTCCACTGGAGTCCACCAGCAGGTGGCTTAAATAATCAGGATGAAATCTCACTAGAGTTTTGTCCTGGAACTCAGAAGGGATCTGAGGGAGCTCTGTGTCTGTTTGAACTTTAAAAAGAAAAGATTTGAATTTTGACTTATGTTTTGTGGGTGTTGGGGGCCAGCCCCACACCGTATAGTGAGGAAACTATACTGTTTAGTTTAGCGCCGGACGGCAAGGACTTATTTTCTCTTTTGTTTGTTTTTAACCTGCAAATCTTTTACCAATAAACCTGGCAAGTTGCCAGATTTGAAAGAAAGTTGCCTGTACACTGACTATTTTCTTCAGGAAAGATGATCCCCACAAAGCTAATCTCCCACAATTCATACAACAATAAATGTGGCATGCTTAACAGATGATCAATGCTGATTACAAGCCCTCATGTGTCGATGCATTTCACCAACATTAGCTTCATCAGGACGCATGAAAAGCAATACAGCAATCGTCTCAGAATAAAACGTTATGATTTTATATACACTCCGTGTTTGGCCTATATTCCGATTTTCTTTCTCTTTCTCAAAGTATGCAATATGGATTTTGGCCATGAGTGTCACCTTAATATTTGTATTAACCACTTCAATACCAGGCACTTTCAATTCCCTTCCTGCCCAGGCTAATTTTTTGATTTCAGTTCTGTCATACTTTGAATGACAATTGCAGTCATGCAACACTGTACCCAAACCTCATTTTTTGAGACAGATAGGGCTTTCTTTTGCTGGTATTTAATCAACACTGGGTTTTTATTTTTTGCTAATCAAACAAAAAAGACCAAACATTTAGAAAAAAAAATGTCTTAGTTTCTGTTATCAAATTTTGCAAATAAGTAGTTTTTCTTTTACACTGATGTGCGCTGATGAAGCTGGATTGATGGGCACTGAAGAGGCTGCACTGATAGGAACTAATAAGGTGGCACTAATGATGGGGCTGCACTGATATTCAGTGATCAGTGCCTTGATTATCCGTGTAAACAATGTACTAACTGTGCCCTGTCAGCCTTGCCAGTTATTGGCTCTCCAATAACCAGCAGCTGATCACATGGTAAAGGGCACTATAATTGGCCCCTTACTGCGATCTGTAATCAGCTGAGTCTAAAGGATACATCGGTCACAGAGCACGTCCGATGTGCGTCTTGGGGAATGCGATTCTGAGAGGATGTCCATGGACACTCTCCCAGGACTGGAGAGCCGCGGTGTAGCCTTCTTTCGGCTGTAGCATGGTATGGAAAAAGTTAAATATATTTGTGTCTATTAGGCCTCGTTCACGTGATTAAGAGCCTATATCCGCCCCCTGAAAAGTGAAATGGGGTACACTTTTCAGAGGGCAGATGAGAGGCAGCTGGGAGGTAATAAGTTGCCTCCTCATCATCTGTTTCAACCATGAACCCATTGCACATCCATTTTTGCTGCAGCTGCAGCGTGTGTACAACCCTGGTAGTTGCATGTTTTTCTTACTACTACGGCTCAACTGCATGTTTTTACCACCCTGTGGCCACCTGTATAAACGAGGCCTGTGGAAATTTATATTTTTTACAGTGTGTTGTTAGTCTGGATATTTAATGAATCGCCAAAATTGTTAATTCCATCAAACTGCTGCATATCCAAGTGCTTCTCTCTTATAGCCTAAAGTTTATAATTGTAATTTGTTTGTGTACTAAAATATATCATTTTACTGACATTATAACAATCTGTGTTGCATTGCGATTACTTAGAATGATGATTTCATAGGGTGGGTGTCTCGCCTTAGAGAACAGGCCTTTCCATAGTGTTGGGTTATGAAGGAATCTCTGGAGCATCAAACCATTAACACGATTACTCTGGGCATGCTGCAGTGATACATCCAAATCCCCTTGAGTTTTCATGCTCTGCTGTCTGTACTAATGGTATTACATATGTACATACAGAATACTGTAACTCTACCCACACTCTACACAACAGTGTTAAAAGCATGAGAACACAGCACTTATGTCTGTACAGTTTGTGTCAGTGATAGTTAGCAGCATTTGACAGCATATCAGCACCTAATCCAAGCAATGCCCATTTTAGCACTTAGTGGTTGTTACATACAATTTCACTGTGAAAACATTTGCTTTACAACCCATCCCTGGATAGAACGTGTTTGAGAATGATAAGCCATAAAAGCTTAGGAGATGAGATTACAGATTTTGTAGCCGCAGTTAAAGTGAACCTGTGGTGATGGTGAGGGAGATAAAACATCAGCATGCCAAGTTAAAGCATCACCACTGGGTAACAATGCAAGTTGTAGGAAAAGAACATTTACACGTATTTGTTCAGGGGAGGGTTCTTCTTGGCCAACTTTCTCATCACTCCTGTGTAAGGTGGGCACTAGGGATGGGCGAATGGTTCGGCCCGAGCATAAGTTCGGGCCAAACTATCGCTGTTCTGGCATTCGGCGAACAGCCGAAGAAACAGGACGTTCAACCGTTTGTTCCCCCCCCCGAACTGACCGCAATGCATTGCGGCGCTGAACAGTGCATTTTAAGCCCTGATTGGCTGAAGCATTGAAAGCTTCAGCCAATCAGGGAACAGAGCACTGTCAGAGTCATGATTGGACACTATCATCGTGACTTTATCCAATCATGGCTCATTCCCGCCCCAAAGTATGAAAATATTCTTTCAATGGCAGCCAAAGTCAAAGTGACACCAGTATTTATCCAAAAAATCCCTAATCTTATTCCCAGGGCACTACATTGTGGCCTCATCATACACACTGGCTCCCCAGCTGTTGCTGAGCAAAATAAAGGCAGCACATTCTAGACATGGTACAGAGCTGCCAACTTACAGGTAGACTAAGGGGACCTTCCATTGGAAGGAATTTTTCAATGTTATGCTTTCACTTTAACCACTTGCCGACCGCCGATCGGCATCTGACGGCGGCAAAGTGGCTCGTTCCTGCAAATCGCCGTCATACGACGGCGGCTGCGGGAACGAGTTTAGTGAGCGCGCGCGGGCCCGCCGGAGGCGCGCCCGCGCGCTCACTGTGTCCAGGGGGGGCCAGGGAGCGGGTGCGGCGGCTTCGATTGCCGCCGGCTACCCGCGATGGCCCCCCCGGAGCGAGTGAGCGGAGGTCCGTGTATGTAAACAAGGACCTCCGCTCTGTGTGAGGGGGAAGGGCTGTGATCACAGCCTTCCTTTACGTGAAGGCTGTGACCACTTCCCTTCCCCAGCTAGGCAAGCCCCCATACAGTTAGAACACGCCCAGGGAACATAGTTAACCCTTAGCGTGCCCTCTGCAGGTTAACCCCTTCACTGCCAATGGCATTTACACAGTAATCAGTGCATTTTTATGGCACTGATCGCTGTATAACTGCCAATGGTCCCAAAAAAGTGTCAAAATGGTTCGACATGTCCTCTGAAATATCGCAGTACCGCAAAAAATCGCAGATCGCCGCCATTTTTAGTAAAAAATAAAAAAAAATTAAAAACCCCAAAAATGAATTCTCATCATCTGTAAACGCGACCACTTTTGCGCAAACCAATCAATAAACGCCGATTGCGATTTTTTTTATCGCAAATATGAGGAAGAATATAAATCGGCCAAAAACGGTGAAAAAAAATGTTTTTTTATATTTTTTTTTTTGGATTTGTATTTTAGGAAAAAGTAAGAAATTTGGGTTTTTTTGCAAAATTGTCGCTCTTCTTTTGTTTATAGCGGCGATCAGAAATGATGCAGCGGTGATCAAATACCACCAAAAGAAAGCTCTATTTGTGGGAAAAAAAGGACGCAAATTTCGTTTGTGTACAACGTCGCACGACCGCGCAATTGTCAGTTAAAGCGACGCAGTGCTGAATCGCAAAAAGGGCTCCGGTCCTAAAGCTGGAAATCCTTCCGGGGCTGAAGTGGTTAAAAATCAAAAAATCCCTGCTCATTTAAAAATGACGTTTTTCACAAACTTTTTTTTCATTGATACATGTCCCCCAGGGCATGACCCGGAACCCTATAAACATTGTATGCCCAATTACTTTTATATAAGCCTTCAAAATGGGCACTTTTGATTTTTGACGTTCGGGTCCCATTGACTTTAATGGGGTTCGATATCCGGGTCTGAACTTTCGCAGTGTTCGAAAGTTCTGGTGCGAACTGAACAGGGGTCCGTTTGGCCCATCCCTAGTTGCCACCTGCCCGGGATTTACCCGGACAGTCCAGGTTTTGAATAATGTGTCCGGGTTTAAGGTGTACTGAAACCCAAACACATTATTCAGACCGGGCTTTGGCTTCCTAAGTAACCAAGATAGACACACACAAATCTGTTGCCATCCAGGAGCTGTGGGTGGCTGTCAGGGGGCAGGTTTGGCATCACTGGGGGGCAGGGCGATGATGTCAGCAAGAGCAATTTGGCCACACCCACTGTTCGCTGCGGCACATTATGCGCACCGCATTACTACTCTCCTTGGGGCACCCAGTGGTGTCCCAGGCCACTAAAGTGTTCGGGTTGGCTTGAAGAAAAGGTGGCAACCCTACTTCTGTGTCCTGTAGTGACGTAATACACCATATTCCCATCGCACATGTTCCTGGTATGAGCTCTCAAAGGTTTGGGTGCTGCAGCCATTACCAGCTGGAAACTGGTTTAAAGTCAAAATGGAGATATTTGCCAGCACACCATGGATCGACAAGAAAGTGTCCCAAACTGTTTTTTTATTGCATGATCACATCGCAGAACAGCGCAATGTTTCGTAGTCACACAGGATCCCTTCATCACATGCCTGACGAAGGGATCCTGCGTGACTCTGAAGCATTGCACTGTTTTGTGATGTAATCATGCAATAGAAAACCTGCTTTTGGACGCTTTCTTGTCGATCCATTGTGTGCTGGCAAATATCTCCATTCTGTAGTGACGTAAGGGACCACAGGCAGATATAAAAGCAGTGGCGGCTGGTGCTCAGTACTTTGGGGGGGGGGGGGCGGCAAACTAACTGCGCCTCGAGCCCATTCTTTTTTGAAGCCAATTAGAGTCTTAGGCTCTAATCATGTGCTAAATTAGGGGCCAGGCGCATGGATTAGGGGGGATGGCGCCCCATTTGAACGGTCTGGCACTATATAGAAGACACAATATTGCAACCCTGTGATCATTAAAGCAGAACCTCCATGGCATATAGACAATCTGCTTTTCTGGCAGCCCCCTGCCCACAACACAAATGGCTTTCAAAAGGCATTTGTAAACAAACTATTTGCACCCCCAAACCTTACCCGCCTTACTGAGGCCAAGGTAATGATATTTTTTTTTTTTTTTTGGTGGTGGGGGGCGATTGGTTTGCTTACAAATAGCTTTTTTACACCATTTGTGTTGTAGGGGCTGCCAAAAAAATACCCTTTGTTTGCCAAGTGTGGGAGATTAGCTCAATGGAGATCACCTTCCCTGGGAAAAAGGTAGTCCAAACGGCAGGTTTTTCTTAAAAGCTGTTTTATTTTTTAGCCAGTTTTATTTTTTAAAGGTTGCATGAAAAATCAAACAAAACAGAAAATAAATCCTTGCCATCCAGGCTCTTACTAAACATTTCCAGGTTTCCTAACTCAGAGGTGAAGGGCTTCTCCTAGTCTCCCACAAAACAAAGATAATGCTAACCTTTTGTTTCAGTCACAAAGTAAAACTTCAGTTCAACAGCTCTCTCAGTTCATGTACTAACAAGGAGCATGCTGATAGTAGAAGAAAGAGTGACAGAGAGAGGAGCTCATCACTGTGCTGTTTCTTCTTTCACTGTCCAGTCACAGGGTAGGGACAGCTCTGGACTGAAGGTGAAAATAGCAAAAATAGTATGTTATATTTTGATGGACATCTGCTTTAATTCCCCACCCACTGGATAGGTAGAAATAACGTTTTTCTTTTCTACAGGGTCCTCTTACTTTCATCATAGGGAATTCCTGTGATATTAAGTGCCATCTAGTGGCCAAATGGGGTATTTTCCTTTTAAATCCATGAAAAATATTCAACCAGCACATGAAATAGCCTGATATAAATGTATTTGCCTCATTTGCACAAAATGAATATACATGCACTATACATATTTATATACATACACATCATAATTATAGAAAAGTAGGTAGATTGATATGACTATATACATATATATATATATATATATATATATATATAAAAAAAATCTGCGCTTGGACCCCCTTCACACTGAGGAGCTTTACAGTCATTTTTTTAGATAAAAATAGCGACTGTAAAGCGCCTCTAAACTGCCTCCTGATACAGCTCAGTGTGAAAGCCTGAGTGCTTTCACACCGGGAGCAGTGCGCTTGCAGGAGATGAAAAAAAGTCCTGGGGGGGTGGGGGTGGGGGAGTGGTGTTTACTCCGCTCCTCCACCGCCCCTGCCATTGAAATGAATAGCCAGCGTTTGCACACTGCTTCAGAAGCACCATGCCCCGGCGCTTTTAATCCCTTTTTAAGCCCTTCTTAGGGGTTAAAAGCGCCCCGCTGCTGCCCAAATAGCGCCGCTTTGCTTTACTGCTACCGCCCTGCGCACCCCAGTGTGAAAGGGCTTGAAGCGATTTGTTATTAGTATTTAAATGAGTTAACAGCTGCACTCATACATACAGTCAGGTCCATAAATATTGACACATCGACACAATTCTAATCTTTTTGGCTCTTTACACCACCACAATTTGAAATTAAACAAACAAGATGTGCTTTAACTGCAGACTTTCAGCTTTAATTTGAGGGTATTTACATCCAAATCAGGTGAACGGTGCAGGAATTACCAACAGTTTGTATATGTGCCTCCCACTTTTTAAGGGACCAAAAGTAATGGGACCGATTAACAATCATAAATCAAACTTTCACTTTTTAATACTTGGTTGCAAATCCTTTGCAGTCAATTACAGCCTGAAGTCTGGAACGCATAGACATCACTAGGTGCTCGGTTTCATCCCTGGTGATGCTCTACCAGGCCTCTACTGCAACTGTCTTCGGTTCCTGCTTGTTCTTGGGGCATTTTCCCTTCAGTTTTGTCTTCAGCAAGTGAAATACATGCTCAATCGAATTCAGGTCAGGTGATTGACTTGGCCATTGCATAACATTCTACTTCTTTCCCTTAAAAAACTCTTTGGTTGCTTTCGCAGTATGCTTCGAGTCATTGTCCATCTGCACTGTGAAGCGCCGTCGAATGAGTTCTGAAGCATTTGGCTGAATATGAGCAGATAATATTGGAATTCATCCTGCTGCTTTTGTCAGCAGTCACATCAATAAATACAAGAGAACCTGTTCCAATGGCAGCCATACATGCCCACGCCATGAAACTACCACCACCATGCTTCACTGATGAGGTGGTATGCTTTGGATCATGGGCAGTTCCTTTCCTTCTCCATACTCTTCTCTTCCCATCAACTCTAATCTGGCCTTCCTGTTTTTGAGGTTCACCAATGGTTTACATCTTGTGGTGAACCCTCTGTATTCACTCTGGTGAAGTCTTCTCTTGATTGTTGACTTTGACACACATACGCCTACATCCTGGAGAGTGTTCTTGATCTGGCCAACTCTTGTGAAGGGTGTTTTCTTCACCAGGGAAAGAATTCTTCAGTCTTCCACCACAGTTGTTTTCCGTGGTCTTCCGGGTCTTTTGGTGTTGCTGAGCTCACCGGTTCGTTCTTTCTTTTTAAGGATGTTCCAAAAGTTGATTTGGCCACACCTAATGTTTTTGCTATCTCTCTGATGGGTTTGTTTTGTTTTTTCAGCCTAATGATGGCTTGTTTCACTGATAGTGACAACTCTTTGGATCTCATATTGAGAGTTGACAGCAACAGATTCCAAATGCAAATAGCACACTTGAAATGAACTCTGGACCTATTATCTGATCCTTGTAAATGGGATAATGATGGAATAACACACACCTGGCAATGGAACAGCTGAGCAGCCAATTGTACCATTACTTTTGGCCCCTTAAAAAGTGGGAGGCACATATACAAACTGTTGTAATTCCTACACCGTTCACCTTATTTGGATGTAAATACCCTCAAATTAAAGCTGAAAGTCTGCAGTTAAAGCACATCTTGTGTTTCATTTCAAATCCATTGTGGTGGTGTATAGAGCCAAAAAGATTAGAATTGTGTCGATGTCCCAATATTTATGGACCTTACTGTATGTACACACCATAAACAAAATGTTGCGCTGTCACCAAGTGATACAGTGAGAAAATGATTTTCTCTTACGGTGTTATTATCTGAGGGTATAAGCCTTTATAGTCCTTTATATAGTCCACAAAACTTATTGAGCGTTGAAGTGAAAAAGAAATATCCAAAACACAATCAAGTCTTTTAGTGAAAAGAGAGCGGTGTCCTTCCAGATTATCAACAGGTGTAACACCTCGTGCTCCCCAAGGGATAATTATAATAAAGATATCTTCTTACCAGATATTCTGACCACTCAAGGCCAATATATACATCAGTGAGTTATCACCCCTCACTTCAGGGGTAAAACCGGCTGTTCCACCGATTTTAGGGAACGCCAGTACTGTGTATATAGAAAAAGAGGAAACACACCTCACTGCGCAACATCCAGTTAAATGATCTACTTACAACAGGGATTAAAAAACAGGCATATCAGAATATACATCAGTCATTCGCTCTTCACGTGTGCTGAAAACATCACTGCTATTCCTTGCTTTGCCGACGTACGTTTCGTTCAATGGAACGTTTTCAATAATTGAAAATTTTCCATTGAATGAAACGTCTGTTGGCAAAGCAAGGAATATCTGTGATGTTTTCAGCACACGTCAAGAGCGTATGACTGATGTATATTCCGATCTGACAGTTTTTTTGTTTTTTTTATAATTCTCTGTTTATTAACATTTTTTTCCTTCATACAATCAAAAAAATTCAAACATACTCACACAAAGCATGAATACATACAATTACATTACATCCCATAAGCATCAAAACAATCCCCCCCCCCCCCCAATAAGAGCCAAGCATATTGATCCTATCTTTCATAAATATATTTCCTCTTAAATTCTCTCTTTATCTAACATTCCTTAACAACTCTATAACTAGTAAAAATTCAATTTACTCCTAGGTTCCCATCTGGTTCTGGAATAGATGGTGTCAAACCTGGTGATGTTAACCATGATCCCCACATTTTATTGAATGTATTTAATAATCCCCTGTTCTTATACACCTGCCATTTTTGAATAGTGTATTATTAACCGGTACCCACCATTCCTTGTGTGTAGGTGTGTTTGGGGATATCCATTTTAATGCTATAATTTTTCGTGCTATAAACTGATGTATATATTTCCTTGTCTATATATCCTAATAAACAAACTTTGGGAACTAGTTGTATCTGGGTTTGATATGCGTGGTTGATTGTGTCCACCATGTTTTTCCAGTACCTAAACAGCTTGGGACATTTCTAGAGCATGTGCATTAAGTCTGCAGATGTCCTTTGACATATCGGGCATTGTGATGTTTCCCGCCTCCCCCATTGATATAATTTAACTGGAGTCCTATAAGCTCTATATATTATATATAGTTGGGTTAAGCATTGCTGCGATGATGCAGATACCGATTTTACATGTTCCAGGATACTCCGCCAGGTTTCATCTGTCATTATTCCGAGGTCTTTTTCCTATCCCCTTCTAGCTAAACAGCTATTTGCCTTTGAGATTGCTCCATCAGGCAGCCATAAATAGTAGATATAAGGCCCTTCTTAACCCGTACCTGCACTAGCAGATGCCTGTTTTTTAATCCTTTTGTAAGTAGATCTTTTAATTAAACTCTTGTGCTTTTAATTGTATGCTGTGCAACGAGGTGGGTTTCCTCTTTTTCCTGACATATTGGATGATTGGATCTGAGGCTCATGTGAGATTGATATACACAGTACTGGGGTTCCCTAAAATTGGTGGAACAGCCGAGCTGGTTTTACCCCTGAAGTGAGGGGTGATAACTCACTGATGCATATATTGGCCTTGAGAGGTCAGAATATCTGGTAAGAAGATATCTTTATTATAATTATCCCTTGGGGAGCATGAGGTGTTACACCTGTTTATAATCTGGAAGGACACCACTCTCTTTTCACTAAGGCTGGGTTCACACTAGTCCGATTCTCGGACCGACATTAGGAGCACAAGTCGCATTACGTCACAAAAACATGATTCCCTATGAGAGCCGTCTTAACTGGTCCGACTTGTGTTTTTCAAAGTCGGACCGACTTTGAAAAAGGTTCCTGTACTACTTTTGTCCGACTTTGAACCTACTTTAGCCCATTGAAAGGCATTGAAGTTGGATCAAAGTCGGATCAGAGTCTTCACTGATCCGACTTTGGCATGCGACTTATGCTCTGGGGATCTTGAAGGGGAACTCCACGCCAAATTAAAAAAAATGGCATGGGGTCCCCCTCCAGGAGCATACCAGGCCCTTTGGTCTGGTATGGATTTTAAGGGGAACCCCCACGCCGAAAAAACGGTGTGGGGTCCCCCCAGAATCCATACCAGACCCTTATCCGAGCACGCAGCCCGGCAGGCCAGGAAAAGGGGTGGGGACGAGCAAGCGCCCCCCCTCCTGGACCATACCAGGCCGCGTGCCCTCAACATGGGGAGTATGGGTGCTTTGGGGCAGGGGAGCTCTGCGCCACCCACCCAAAGCACCTTGTCCCCATGTTGATGAGGACAAGGACCTCTTCCCGACAACCCTTGCCGGTGGTTGTCGGGGTCTGTGGGTGGGGACTTATCAGAATTTGGAAGCCCCCCTTTAACAAGGGGGCCCCCAGATCCCGGCCCCCCACCCTATGTAAATGAGTATGGGGTACATCATACCCCTACCCATTTACCTGGAAAAAAGTGTACAAAAAAACACACTACACAGCTTTTTAAAACATTTTATTAAATCAGCTCCGGCATCTTCTCCCCTCTCTTCTCCCTCTCCGGTGTCTTCTTTCCTCTGCTCTTTTGCAGGGTCTTCTATCTTCTGAGGGGTCTTTTTTCTTCCCCTTCTCTGCGGCGTCTCCTCCGCTGTCCTCTTCCCTCTGTTCTTCCTCTCTTCTTCTTCTTCCCATGTTGACAGGAGGCAATCTCCTTCACTAATGCCCTCTCCGCTGTGTACTGTTCCTTATATTGGCATGGGGCGGGGCCACCCACTGACATCACCCAGAGGCACCACCCCCATGATCTCACATCCTGGGGCAGAGCTGTGACATCATGGGGGCGGGACCCCCGGGTGTGCAGAGACGGTCCTGTCATCCGCCGGCTCAGCGGGGATAAACGGATGGATCCCCGCTGAGCAGCGGAGCCCGTCAAAACGGGCTCCGCTCGTGTGAAAGGAGCCTTAAGGACTTGATTGTGTTATGGATTTTTCACTTTTTCACTTCAACAATCAATACGTTTTGTGGACTATATAAATGACTATAAAGGAGAAAATAATTTTCTTACTGTATCACTTGGTGACAGCGCAACATTTTGTTTATATATAGATTGATATGACTGCTAAGTAACCATTTTGATCCTCCGATCATATTTTTCTCACAGCACTAGGGTCGTCGGTTCGAATCCCAACCATGGCACTACCTGCCTGGAGATTGCATATTCTCCTTGTGCCTGCGTGGGTTTCCTCCCACACTCCAAAGACATGCTGGCCCTAGTATGTGTATGAATGTGAGTTGGGGACCTTAGATTGTAAGCTCCTTGAGGGTAGGGACTGATGTGAAAGTACAATGTATATGTAAAGCGTTGCATACAGTGACAGCGCTATATAAGTACCTGTAATAAATAAATAAATAAACAGACAAACAACAAATTGATTGATACAATGAGTATAGTATGGCCACCATAGAACTTTAGGTAATTAGTTAATTATACAGTTGTATTTATTTCCTTTGTTCTTTTCTATCACCATTTTTGTATATGTAACTATGTTTGACTGTGATTCCTGACCTATTAGGGGATGGCTACGCTAAATGATTTCCTTTGCTAAGACACATTTGAAAATGTGTATTTCTGGATTATTTTGTTTTGTAGAGCACCGAAGGGCCTATTCATACTTTTTGGTTTGAGGCAGTAAAACTCATGTATTTTGCATTTCAAGTAGATTGAGGTGATTGTAGCCATATTAATGCACTTGCGACAGAAACAATTACTCTCCGTGATACTTTTTTTTATTTGCACTGACATACAATTTTTTCAGACAAACTTTTGGGGTATGTCCCCTTCTTCAAGGTCTGAGAAGTACTGATTCACAAAAGTTTTAGCAGAATGTTAAAAAAAGACAATCTCTGATCAAAAGGAAAAAACTAAATAAAAATCAAACACATTCAAACAAATGTACACAGCAATGGTAATAAAACTAGCAAAGTTAGTGAGATAAGGCATAGGTTACCATTGCTGTGTATATTTGTTTGTGTGTGGTATTACATATGTAATCCAAGCAAGGAACTGAGAAGAGCATTGTGCAGTGTTTTTGTAAGCAAATTATGTTCTATTATGTTTTATCCTGCTGTGTAGGAATTGCTTTTATTCTCCTATACAAGGCATTGGAAATGCAATGCTAATGCATGATAAAAGCATGACAAATGCATCTCAAACAAATTTTTCCCTAAAAGCACCTATAAACTTCTTTGTTGTACCTCCATTTTACTTGAATGTAAGTCTGACACGTATGGCAGAAAAAGTATTCTTGAACTCTGACGCCATTAGATAGGAGAGACTCTGTCTGCTAGGTGGCTGGTTGTTGCGGGCTTTAAATTCCTTAAGAGGGAAGTATTACAGCTGCCTCTGATAGATGCAACACTCCATAAAGAAGCTTTTTTTGCCAGGCAACAGCTTCAGCAGTGAACAGTCCTTGAGCTTTGATTTGTGTTTTTAGGGGGTAATAACTTGGATGGGGATAGGAATTATGGGATGCCCAACTTGGCAGCAACAAAAACAGAAAAGCAACAGCCCTTTATGGACTAGGAACTCTCATTCCCTTTAGAAAGTAGCACAATGTGTTGTGAACTGCCTCCTTGGGCACCTCCAACTCTCTTGTAGACACTGGTCCCAGCTCTGCCAGTGCAGGAAATGTTAGCCCAACTGACTGCTCTTCCACCACCAGCCCACTTGGCTGTTTCTTCAGCAGTCTACCCGACTGACCCTCCGGAGATCTCCCAGGGCAAGGTAAATAGATTTAAGCACACCGCTATCTTCCAGAGAGACATGCCATCCTTGTAGGTCCCTGCACTGTGCTGTAATACCTACACTGTCCACCTTGCTCCCACTGCCTCTCAGAGAAGACTCCTTCCAAGCTTCTCCTGTTGTCAGGATCCCCCCAGGCCAGCAACTGAGCCCTGGCCTGAGGCAGAGCACCCCTCCAGAATTTGCCTCAATGGCCACCGACTGTCCCCTCAGCACTCCATCTCTATCTTCCACCCGACTCCCTTCCCAGCATGACTCATTCCTATTTAACCACTTGCTGGGTGCGTAACATACTTTTACTGTGGCAAAGTGGCTCCGCAAATCAGCGTATATGTACGCCGATTTGCGCAGCCGCATGCTCCGTGGGTGTGGCTGTGGGTCAAGTGGACTCGATGTCGCCGGCGACCCGCGATCGCCTACTACAGAGGAAGAACGGGGAACCGCCGATGTAAACACGGTGGTTTTTCTGTTCTGTCAGGCGACATGACAGTGATCTACTGATCCCTGTAATCGGGATCAGTTAGACCTGTCATGCCCCTGCCAGCCCAGCCCCGACACAGCTATAACACAGTGAGGGAACACATTTAACCCCTTGCTTGCCCCCTTAGTGTTAACCCCTCCCTGCCAGTGACATTTATACAGTAACCAGGGGCTATTTTTAGCTTGATCGCTGTATGAATGTCAATGGTCCCAAAAAAGTGTCAAAAGTGTCCGATATGTCCGCCGCAATATTGCAGTCCCGATAAAAATCGCAGCTCGCCTCCATTACCAGTAAAATAATAAAAAGGAAAAACGCCATAAATCAGTTCTCATAGTTTGTAGACACAATAACTTTTGCGCAAACCAATCAATAAACGCTTTTTACGATTTTATTTACCAAAAATATGTAGAAGAATACATTTTGGCCTAAAATGATGAATAAATTATTTTTTTCTTATATTTTTTTAATGTATTATAGCAAAAGGTAAAAAATATTGTTTTTTTTTTTCAAAATTGTCGCTTTTTTTGTTTATAGCGCAAAAAATAAAAAACCCTGAGGTGATCAAATACCACCAAAAGAAAGCACTATTTGTGGGAAAAAAAGGACTTCAATTTTGTTTGAGTACAACATCGCACAACTGCGCAATTGTCAGTTAAAGCGATGCAGTGCTGAATCGCAAAAAGTGCTCTGGTCAGGAAGGGGGTGAATCCTTCCGGGGCTGAAGTGGTTAAGGGCTTACCTAGCCCTCTGCCAGGCCCATCCCCTGGGGATTGGCTAAGCTCCCCTAAATATGCAGAACAGCTCCCCTATCCTCCGTCTTCTAGTTTCCAGAATGTTCTCCAACTTTCCAGAACCAGGGGAGGCACCAGAGAGCTGTCTGTATGAGTCATGCTGCCCTGAACTCTAATAACCCTGACCCAATTACAGACTAATTGTTTTAAACATGAGTCAGGGTATACATTTTCCTACTTCCACACTAGTAACACACTAGAAGGTGCTATTAGGAATGTGTTAAAAAAATTAATTGGTCACAATAGAACCATGCCCATACAGGGCAAAGGGACAATGAGGGGATCATGCTAAAACTGGAGTAGCCGTGCATGGAAATCCGCTTATAAGGTTCATTTTCAAAGCTTAACTGGAAAAGCTGAAGCTGGAAGCTGATTTGTTACTATGCACTTCTGCTTGGTTCTGACTGCTCCAGTTTTAGTAAAGTCTTACCAATGTTCCTTCAAAGGCCCCCCTACAAACCTTACTATAACTTCCTCACTGATCCATCTTCCCTCACAGCTGGCATTAAAATGAATGGTCACTCCCCCAATACTAGTGATACTCAAGCATCGTCAAGGGAGGCAGGTGCCATGCTCCTCGGTATCCAAATGTAACAGGAATTGTAGCCAAATGCGAAAGTGAAAGGAGCAGTCAGGGAGCGCTGGTGAGATTAGTATAAGGGTGTTAGGAGGGGGGAACTTTGCAGAGACACTCTCATTTTGTGCTGCATGGACAAGGTAACAGTGTCTGCATAAAACAGTACATACAATAAAACTCATCCCATACTGCTCATTTTTATATGCTCCAAGGTAATCTGGATCTTAGCAATGCTCTTGCAGAGAAGTATAAAATGCTAGGTGATACTACTTGTTTGTTTTGTATCTATACTTACAGAAGTAGCACAACATCATTTGATAAGAAAAGCAGAACAAAAGGTTAGAAGAATGGAATTAATTGGCATAGAAGCAACAATTATACTCAGCACGGCAAATATGTATTGTAATGCAAAGCAAATGAATTAGGTACTGGAGAACAATTTGACAAGTTTCATGTTAAATCTAGGACTTCGCCCCCCCTTATCTTGGTGAAGAAGCAAACTCTTTCTACAGACCAATGTGTAAACACTGAGGTGCCCCTTTTATTCCTCAATAATAATTGAATCATGCTTCCTGTTGGAAGTACAGTGTATGTGCCAAAATATCCAGTGGCAGGACTGCTGTCCCTATAGGGAAAGAGAGAGGATGGACATTGTGACGGACTGCCTGCACTCCTGCTGTGTGCCTCAGCAAAGATACAGCTTCCTCCACTCTGGAACCAGGAATTATAGCTGAGAATTGCACCCAAGAACTAGACGGCACTGACTTAGGTACAAACAGGAACCCTTATTTGAAAACTCACCCAGAATATATACCAGAGAAAATCAGATAAGATCTTGTTCGCATTATCCTAAACAATGCAAACTTTAAACAGTAATATCATCAGTACGTCTAATGAACAGCTAACATATACACATGAACATCCCACAATGGTTCAGTAATAAGGTAAAGTGGACACAATCCTAATCACATCTCCTAGAGGATTAACAGAAACAACAGGTGACTCAATTAACAATGGGAATTCACACCTAGGAGGTACACAATGGGGGGATTATACACTGAGAGAAAGACACCTTAATAAACAGATTTACACAAAGCAGCAGGAGACACCAACATTGGGCTATTTTAACTGATTATAATCTTCTGCTCTGAGTTTCTTAGTGTAGGAGGGGATTGAAGCAGTCGAGACTGGCTTGGGCTGCTGAACCCATACCCCAACAAAACACAGGGACCCCAAAACTGTATCCAGGTCCTGGGTTCCCAGAGTCTGTGTGTTTCAGGGAGACATGGACCTGAATCTGAAGCAAAACCGTTCCAAAGGTCCTCCAGGCACACACCTCCCAAAGAATAGAGTCCCCTCAAAAGCCAGGGCTCAAAGTAGGCAAGAGGCTATCCTGCAGTCCCTTCAAAAGCTCCTGTGCCAGTTAGGTCTGTCACAGACCTGTAGTGCACTTTACAGATACTTTGCTGCACTCATATGTGGTAGACTCCACTGTGTTATGTAAAGGCAATTTTAAGGTTTTGGATAGAGTAGAAAAGGTTTAAACCCCTTGTCAAGTTTTTTTTGCTGTCCCTACTGGGAGATTCACCCTTTCTATTTGTCTTGATGACCACCGTTGTTGAAGTTGTTTCTCTCCGTTGTTAAGTGTTAATCAGCTGTATGAATTTAAATAGGTTTGGTCCCATAATAGGATATTCTTGCTGCGTTTAGTATTATGGTTTAGTTAGATCGTTTACAATCATAACATACGCTTTCCTATCCTGTGCCAGGCACTCTAAATTGGGCCATTAATATTATTTTGGAAACTTATATTACGAAGGACAAAAATAACTAGGTGCTCAAGTGACCTACTTCCACTATGCCACACTATGTCTTGATCCTAATTAGAATCCACTTAGTGCTGCACCCATGGTATATGTAGTGTCTACAGAGCACCTGGCATCTCTGCAATGTTTTTCAACTATTTTTTGTTTTGTTCTCATAAAAATATAAAGTATGCTCAAATTGGTGTGCCGTGGCAAAGACAACACTTTTGCTTTTTAAAGAGGACTTCTTATATAAATGCCAGAATGGAGCTTTTGTATAATATAGACTATTGTGACTGACTCTTTTTTGCCTTTTCACTTCTGAAAAGCTTACTCCTTTCCATAATCCCTGACATGACACAATGATTAGTGTAAGATCCAAAGATAAAGAAAGGAAAGCTTGTTAACTTGAAAGTACTCCACCTCTAATAGGTGCAGTAGAGGAACAGTTTTTTATGCAGTGACAAAAAGTGTCCTTAGGCTGAAGATAGATGATAGATTTATAAAAACAATGTGATTCAGCTCTCAACATTTCTCTTCAAGATTCCACTGTGGACTCCCTAAGACAAAACTACACTTTCAAGTCCATAAAATATTTGCAGCGCCCCTTTAAAGAATATGAATAAATAATGCTTAAAACCACAGGATTTTATATAGATGGTGAGTCCACTGAAGGGACTCTGGTGGTGCAATATATCTTAACAGTACTTCATTAATCAATGCAAATCCTATAATGGTTCCAAAGAATGTAAATCCTGTGAGAGTATAACAAGGCAACAGGGTAAATGATGAATCCAAATAGAGTATGGATGTACGCTTACCAGAAGCCCAAAGGCTATGCGCGAATGGTCAAATGGTAGACCCATGGATGGTCCTCAGCTGTCATCCGAATCCAATCAGGTAGTGTGTTGAGATCAGGTAGCTGGTTCCAAAAAAATGCTGGAAGCGATGTCATCCATCCATAGAGCCCAAGGTACACTGAGGTGAATCTTTATCCAGGTGGATGGTCCCACTAACTCCAGACAGATGCTCCTCGGATGGTGAGTTGCACTCAGAGGTGTTGAATAAAGAAAAAAACGCAATAGTGTAATACTGTATAACAAAGTATTTATTGCGCCAAAAGAATAAATAATACTCACAATGTGATAAGTAAAACAGAGCTCTCAAACAAATGTGACAGAAGGGGTCAGGAAACCCGACGCGTTTCGGCTCAGAAAGCCGTCATCTGGGGTATGTGCCCGCGCGCTCACTGTGTCCGGGGAGGGCCAGGGAGCGGGTGCGGCGGCTTCGATTGCCGCCGGCCACCCGCGATGCCCCCCCCGGAGTGAAGGAGCAGAGGTCCGTGTAAGTAAACACGGACCTCCGCTCTGTGTGAGGGGGAAGGGCTGTGATCACAGCCTTCCTGTACGTGAAGGCTGTGACCACTTCCCTTCCCCAGCTAGGGCAGCCCCCATACAGTTAGAACACGCCCAGGGAACATAGTTAACCCTTAGAGCGCCCCCTGCAGGTTAACCCCTTCACTGCCAATGGCATTTACACAGTAATCAGTGCATTTTTATAGCACTGATCGCTGTATAAATGCCAATGGTCCCAAAGAAGTGTCAAAATGTTCCGACATGTCCCCTGCAATATCGCAGTACCGCTAAAAATCGCAGATCGCCGCCATTATTAGTAAAAAAAAATAAAATAAAAAAACCCCAAAAATGAATTCTCATCATCCGTAAACGCGGCCACTTTTGCGCAAACCAATCAATAAACGCCGATTGCGATTTTTTTTATCACAAATATGATGAAGAATATAAATCGGCCAAAAACGGTGAAAAAAAATGTTTTTTTATATATTTTTTTTGGATTTGTATTTTAGCAAAAAGTAAGAAATTTGTGTTTTTTTTTGCAAAATTGTCGCTCTTCTTTTGTTTATAGCGGCGATCAGAAATGACGCAGCGGTGATCAAATACCACCAAAAGAAAGCTCTGTTTGTGGGAAAAAAAGTACGCAAATTTCGTTTGGGTACAACGTCGCACGACCGCACAATTTTCAGTTAAAGCTATGCAGCGCTGAATCGCAAAAAGGGCTCCGGTCCTAAAGCTGGAAATCCTTCCGGTCCTTAAGTGGTTAAGGGGGCAAATTCTTCCGGGGCTGAAGTGGTTAATACCATCTGTGTAGAAGTATGCAGATTTGGAGAAAAAACAGCTATTAACTCCAGTAATGACCGCCTCATTATTGTGGAAACATCTTCCATGTAAATGTTTCTTCAGATTTGAAAACAGGAACAATTCTGAATGTGCCAGGTCAGGTGAGTAAGTTGGGTGGAGATTCATAGCCATAATGACGAACAAAATTGACAGTTGGTACAGGTCCAAAATGTTTGTGCACATTCCACTCATTGCTGTTTTTGGAAAGGTGTTAGTAACCTGTGAACCCAACGTGCAGCCACTTTGCCCATATGAGCAAGAGTAAGATGTTCTGTAAAATGTTGTAAACTGACCCCCTACTAATGTTCACCTCCCTAGCTAAGAAATGAATGGTCACACGTCTATCTTCAAACACTAGCTGCTCAACTTTCGCCACCACACTTGGTTCTGTGGCAGTTGACGGACGACCTTCCCTTGGGTCATCTTGTATATATGTATATGCGACCACACTTGAATTCTCTCTTCCATCATTTGACAGTTTCATATGATGGACAATCCTCTGCATACACAGCTGACATCTCTTCATGGATTATTTGGGCAGATTTCCCTTGAAGATGGAGGAACCAAATCCATTTCTCTTGGCTCTAACTATAATTCACCAAGACCTACAAAAATGGCATGCATATTACTAAGATATCCACCTATAAACCTGCAAAATTTCAGATTCCCAGCACATCTAGATCATGGTGAGGGCAAGAACTTATTGGCCTCCCCTCGTACTTATAGGGAATGCAGCTGCTGTCTATTATTCACAATAAGGGATTTACCAATGTACACATTATTCTTTAGGCAGCGTTTGCTATAACGTGTAAAAATCGAATTCTTGCCTTAATAAATCTCAAATAACATTCTGTGAATACCTATAAATATGAATCTAAACACATATAATACACATTTGTGCCCTAAATATTAAAGTGACAGTGCAAAAAGTATTTTTTAATATTGTGCAGTCTTTTGTGCAGTGCTTTTGGTGCAAGGAAATTCATAAAAGTTTGTAGGTCCTTAGGGAGACCTATGCCGATGTTCCTGATGGTTGGTGCAGATCCTTACTCCTCCTTGTAGTAATCCTGATGTTCACACATAAGCAGCTAGGCAGGCTTGGAGTCCTTAACTTTGTTAAATATTCTACAAGTGTTCAAATCACCCCACTGTTTTTTCTATAGAGTTCACAATAAACTTCCCTATGGGTCAATCTGAAGACTTTTTGCTGCACCCCGTGTCCCTCCATGCACTCCTTGACTCTCATCCAAATCCAGACATGTTACCATTAGTCCATTGTAGTATGCACTTAATATTTGCAACACCACCAAATATTTCAAAACAACTTATTTCTCCACATCTTCCCCTTCTGGGTAACCCCTTGTTCCCTCCAGGATTAAAATCACCTAGTGCCTTCCCCTGGTGGCATTCCTATAAATTTCATTATCTACTCTTTCTCCCTGCCATAATGGGGATACATTCATAAAAGGCAAGAAAGGAGAGAACTACTAGTGTTTTCCAATTCAAATTTTAATACTGCCCACAAAAAGTTAAAAATCAACTTCCAGGATACGCCATTGTGACAGTGCTGAACAGGAGCGCATGATAACAATCCAGCTCAAAGCTGCTAGTAAAATGGCCACAGAATGACATCACAATCTAGGCTCCGGCCCTGTACACGTTACGTTCAGAGGCAGGGCTTCTTCAGTCCCCTCCATAATCTGTGGCGAGGAGAAAGGAAAGTTTGATGACACCAGAGGATTAACCCCTGAAGGGGGCAAACACTTTAGTGACCCTAATCTTGAATCAGTGGTCATATCTGGGAGGTGAGTGGCCATCAATCACTGTTGGTGGAGGCACAATTGGCACTTGCTTTCTGTTTTAGAAGGATATATAATTTGAAGCACTGTGGTGGATTTGTTTATCACTTTGGACTTCAGTATATGATTGCATCTGTGAACTTTGATTGATCTTATTTAACACCAATTACATTAGTAATATATGATTATTTTTTTAAATTTCTATTATTCCCTATTTTGTGTAATTTTTTTTAAAGGTTGCACTGCACTATATTTTGATTATATCAGTTTGGAGGGTGTGGTGAAATCACCTTCAGGCCCTTTCACACTTATGCGACTTGTCCTGTGACTTGGGACTGCAAAGTCGCATGACAAGCCATTCCCCATTATTTCCAATGAGTACCATTCATTGAAGTCGTGCCGACTTCAAAGTAGTCCCTGCATTACTTTGGCCCAACTTTGATGCAACTTGAGATCCATAGACTGCAATGTTAAACCCTCAAATTCGCATGCAAATCGCACCTGAATAATATAGATGTGATTTCTGTACGACTTTGTAATATTTTTTCATTGTGCCAAAGTTGCAACAAAGTTAGACCAAAGTCGTACTGATCTGAAAATTGTGGCAAAATCGCGTCACACAAGTGTGAAAGGGGCCTTAGAGTGTTCAGCTTGTAACTTTTGTTTGTTTTTAA
Source organism: Glandirana rugosa (assembly GCA_018402905.1). Taxonomy (NCBI): domain Eukaryota; kingdom Metazoa; phylum Chordata; class Amphibia; order Anura; family Ranidae; genus Glandirana; species Glandirana rugosa. The sequence goes on from BLSH010502340.1 coordinate 889,107, forward strand.
TATTAAGGCTGGATTCACACCTGTCCGGTGCGAATTCCAGCCTGTCTGCTGCCGGAAAGGGGCGAAGCCACCGTTCAGCAGCTCCTGTCCGTTCTTACAGCGCAGCAGCTGCGGGGGAAGAGATGGGGAGGGGCCACGAGCAGGGGAAATATCCCCGTTCAGTGCGGCGTGCATCTCTGTGTTAGATGCGCTCCCATTGAACTCAACGGGCTGGGAATTCGCACCGCACTGCACAGAAAAGGTACAAGTTTTTTGTGCAATGCGGAGTGCGAATGCACCGCACATATGTGAACCGGACACATTGAAAACAATGTTTTTTCAAGTGTCCTGCAAATTGGATGCGGTTTAAGCCACATCCAATTCGCATAGGTGGGAACCCAGCCTGAATGTTTATTATTTATTCATGATTTATTTATTTCAGGTACTTGTATAGCGCCGTCAATTTACGCAGCGCTTTACATATTCATTTTACTTTCACATCCGTCCCTACCATCAAGGAGCTTACAATCTAAGGTCCCTAACTAACATTTATACATACACATACTAGGGCCAATTTAGACAGGAGCCAATTACCCTACCAGCATGTCTTTGGAGTGTGGGCGGAAACCGGACTACCCGGAGGAAACCCACGCAGGCACAGGGAGTACATGCAAACTCCAGGCAGGTAGTGTCGTGGTGGGGATTCGAACCAGTTACCCTTTTGCTGCAAGGCGAAAGTGCTAACCACTACACCACTGTGCCACCCCATTTATGTTTTATTGGCTGCGCTGGTTGACTGATATATAATTGTGGGATCCCTGTTTCAGTAGAATCTATCAGTAATATTCAGTGAAAATCCCTGCTTAAAATTCCTATTTTTGTTGTTGAAATTCTATAGTTCTATGTTGTATATTTATTTGCATTCACGCTTTACTGTATGTTCATTTTACAGCATTATGTGGCTATTTTGTGTAGTGTTCTATTAGGTATATGATGTTGTATACATTTCCTTACAGTATATGCATTATGTAGTATGTCATCACTATTTTTAAAATTACTGTCATCCCCATTATCATATAATGTGTTTGGCTTGGATGAATTTGGCCCTGTGTAGTGGACACAAGTCATTTATTTGCCCATTGCATGCCTTAAAAAAAGAGTTCATCAGACTTTTTCCACTGGTCCTTCTACCAAACCTTAGTAATCCCCAAGCTGAGGGTTTGATTTACTAAAGGCAAATAGACTGTGCATTTTGCAAAGTGTAGTTGCACCCTGCAAGAGCCATTGTTCCGGAGCTTAGTAAATGAGCAGAAGCTTTGCTGACTTCCATCATCCAATTATATGCAATCAAAAATGCTGCTTTTTTTAATTCTCCTTGCATGTGATTGGGTATTCTTTGCAAAGTGAAGCTTTACCTCATTTACTAAGCTCTGGTGCAACTGCACTTTTCAAAGTGCACAGTCTCTTTGCCTTTAGTAAATCAAAATGTCTGTAATGGCAATCCCAAAAGTGCAAAATGTCAATTCCAAAATAAAATATGTTGCTTAATTTAAAAAAGTGAAAAAAGGATAGTGGACGTGGCGCTGCTCTTTTTTTGTCTTGTCACATTGTGTTAAAGGTGTATCTTTCTAAAGGACCGTTTTGTACACACGGTATAATTATCGGGCGAAAATTTTCATATGTAGCACTTACCCCCGTAGGACCGGCTGAGTTTGAAGATATAATTTACTACTCTGACAGTACAACCCTTTAAACAAACTTGACCACTCTGGCACACCGGATTCCACTATGGAGCAATACTGTAATAATCAACACTGAGTCTAAAATGCAATTATTCAGATTGGTATTTACTGTACAGACTGCAAAAACCAATGTAATAACATTCACAATACAGATCAACATTTAGCAATTAGAAAAAAATTGCACTATTATGCATAAATATAACCACCTCTGTGAAACAGGTGAACCAGTGGGCTGTCACACTTCCCTGACACTGGGGGACTTCCTAAAGAAAGGGGTGAATTGTCTCCCAGTGCCAGAAATGTACAAAGGAAAAAGACTGTATTTAAATACTACACCCCAAGCTTAGCACAATAGTCTCTTGTCTCTAGCAGAGCTCTGCACTTGGTCTTTTGTTGGTGCACTTATAAGTCTTCACTTAGTAGGGGCCCTGAAGGTATGTAGTCTAGATCAACTTGTTTGCAATCCAGAGAAAGGCTTGAGTAAAGCAGGTAACAAAGGATCTGTCACTGTGAAGTGATATCCAGGACTGATGCCCTCTTTTCAATACATTGTTTTCAGAGGCATTCAAGTTAAAAC
>BLSH010502340.1:900177-928729 GCA_018402905.1 Glandirana rugosa
GTACAGAAAAACATCGCATAAACGATGAAATTGAACCCATCCCACACCCACTTGGAGCCCTATGAGGTTAAGAATTGGAGTATCCCGAGGTTCACCCACACCCTACCCAAGTTAAAGTAGCAAATACGCTACAAAAAGACATGCACTGCCTGGTTTCTGATTTGAGAGACTGTGAACTGCCACGTGCCTGGTTGCCATGACCTCACAGGAAATGGAACCTGGGATAAACCAGCCAACCCAATTTGGGGGTTTGTGCTACCTAGGTAAGCCTGTCAGAAAGTTCTGATGCTGGACAGGCAGGTATCTAGCATTTTCAGTAGGTGTCACGGCTGCTCTCCTCTCCCCCCTCCCTGTCCCTCTCTTGCTCCTGCCGTCCTCCCCTCTACAGCGTTTGCCGGAGCTAGAGGGCTGCCCCTTGCTGAGGCAGCATCCTCTGCTCTCAGCCCAGCACCGGAATGTCAGCCCTCTGCTCAGCCTGTGGGTAAGATTTCTCACCTGCAGGCTGGCAGCTTATCACCACGTGCTCCCCCCTCCTGTCCCCGCGGGCACAGCGCGGTCCCGATCTCCCAAGCCTTGTGCCTGCTGGGGATACAAAGGCTGCGCTCCCTGCGTGGCCTGGAAAGGGGGGTGGGGCTTGTCACCACGGCAACCCAACACCAGGTCAGGGGGTTGCCTAGAGACAGGCACGCCCCCAGCCCGTCTTCTTAAAGTGCTGGAGCGGGGCCGCAAGTTGTCTCCCCCTGGACTCCCCCATGTGTGCTGGCCTTTGCCTCTGTGTGCCCCTGCTCTGTGCTGCAAGCTTCCCCAGACAAGGACTTTGCCCTGTGTGCCCCTGCTCTGTGCTGCAAGACCCCAGCCAAGGACTTTGCCTCTGTGTGCCCCTGCTCTGTGCCACATGCTTCCCCAGCCAAGGACTTTGCCCCTGTGTGCCCTGCTCTGTGTTGCAAGCTTCCCTGCCGAGGTCTTTGCCCTCTGTGCCCTGCTGTGTGCTGCAAATCTCCCTGCCAAGGACTTTGCCCCCGTGTGCCCTCTGCTCTGTGCTGCAAGCCCCAGCCAAGGACTTTGCCCTCTGTGTGCCATCTGCTATGTGTCTGCCCCGGACGAGGACCAACTCCCCGTGTGCCATGCTGTGAGTAAACTGACTTATTACTACCAGAACTTTGCCTACCCTGTGTGCCCGAACAAACTCTTTCCCCTGCCTGTGGGAAATTCCTATCGCCTGGCTGCAGGCTAACCTCTCATCCATCAATAAAGCTTGTGTGAGCACTTCTACTCTCCGCGTGTGTCTGTTCCACCCACACCTTCATTACAACTGGTTGGCAGCGGTGGGAGCAGACTGCGGAAGAGGACGATAGAGAACGATAGCCCCCTGATGATGGACCTAACCCGGGGAAGTGAATATAGGAGTTGGACAATAATGAGTTTACAGGACAAGGCCCGTGAACTAAGCCTTACCTACAGGGGTTTGTCCAAAGAGGAGCTAATAGTCGCCATTGAAGAAATTAGCCCTCTAGGAGTTAACGACACTGATGTTTCCCAGCCAGAGACAAAGCACACCTCCGCCATTGACCCAAGCTCCAGAAGATCCGACGGGAGGCTATCCGGAGAGCTCATGAGAGGGAAATTCTAGGGGGCCGCAGAGGACGAGACTCCTCCCCCCACCTGCAGAGCCCTTAGACCTGACCCGCCAAGTCGAAAAGACTTTAAGCCCTTTTGTGAAGCTACAGGGGATGTGGAGGGATTTTTCCAGGACTTTGAGCACATATGCCAACTACTTGAGGTGCCCCATGCAAACTGGGTGCGTCACCTGGTCGGACTGCTGGAAGGGGGTGCAGCTGTCGCGTACTGTGCAATGGACACCTAATGGAATCGGGACTACCAATGGGTCAAACTAACTGTGCTAGAACACTATGCAGTAACCCCAGAATCATACCGGATTAAATTCCGAGACCTAACTTGGCACTCGGAGCCATCCTTCAGAACGTATGCCCACCAAATATCCAGGGCCTGCCTGGAGGGGGAACAGGCCATCACCCTTGAACTCATAATTCAGCCATTTTTGAAAGAACAGTTCTATATCCAATGCCCCGCAGAGGTGCACGAGTGCATGAAGGAAAGAAGCCCCACCACACTCGAGCGGCCTGCTGCCCTGGCAGACGAGGTTCTCACCATCAAGCTGCACTGGAAAAATGGGCGACTGAGTCTCCTAAAGTCTCAAACCCGGCCCGGCCACTCCTTAGCCTCCCTGCACCCCTCCTCCGGCGCCCCGATGTCTCAGCTTCCGGACCCTCTCCAACACAATTCTACCGGGTCCGACCATCAGGGCCACTCCCGGAGCGTCTATGCTATGAATGTAACCAGACTGGGCACCTTCAGGCTAGTTGCCCCAGAAACCGCCATCCCTCCCATCCCGTCAACTATGTGGAATTACCACCAGAGGAAGAGCCACTTCCCCCACCCCTCAGGGACTGGGCACCGTTCACAAGGCCAATGCCCCTGTGGGGTCTACAGCGCCCATCCCTTTTTTCCACCCTACCCTGAGCAGAGGCAGCGCCACCTACAGATGGTCCTGATCGATGGGGAAAAGACTATGGGATTCAGGGACACTGGAGCTTTTCTCACCCTCGCTGACCCCCGGGTGATCAAACCGGATGCCCTTGAACCCGGGCCCAGATTCTCCATTGAACAAGGAGGCACATCCCCAGAGCTTCGGTCCACCTAGACTATGGCTTCGGAGAAAAACACTGTCTGCTGGGAAACGATTTAGGGGAGCTACGGTGCAACTACGTTGGAGCGGTGACCAGGAACAAAGCCAGCCAGCATCCGTCAACCGAGGAAGTCCAATTGGATGCTCCTCCTGCCCTGGATCCGGTGAGTGTTACCAACTCTGACCTGCAGACCACCCCGACCTGGGACCGGGAAAAATTTAAATGAGAACTAGACTCTGACCCCACCCTGAGCACATTTTGGGCCCAAGCATATGTTGGAACATTGGCTGAGGGAGGGGGGCAGATTATTTGGGAACAAGGGCTACTCTACCGTCTTGTGGATCCGAGCCCCCCAGACCAGCCCTGGACTGCCACCAAACAAATGATTGTCCCCCATCTGTTCCGGCTTCCCGCCACTGCTGGGGAAAAGGAAAACAGAGAAAAGGCTGACCTATGCATTCTACTGGCTAGGCATCTCCCAGTCCGTTGCTGCCTTCTGCCGGACCTGTGACATTTGTCAGAGACGGGGGCGACCGGGGATCACCCTCGGGCCCTGCTCCGCCCCATGCCCATCATCGAGGAACCTTTCCAAGGGGTGGCAGTGGACATCATTGGGCCTCTGGTCCAGCCCAGTAAGTCAGGCAAGCAATACATCCTAACTATAGTTGACTATGCCACCCATTACCCGGAAGCGGTGACCCTGTCCAGCATTTCAGCCCCCAAGGTAGCGGAACCCGATGCCAAGTCGGGGGGTTGACTAGAGACAGTCACGCGCCCAGCCTGGCTTCTTAAAGTGCCAGAGCAGGGCCGTAAGTTGTCTCCCCCCTGGACTCCCCCACGTGTGTTGGCTGTGAGCTGCCAGCCCAGGACTTTGCCTCTGTGTGTCCCTGCTCTGTGCTGCAAGCTTCCCCAGGCAAGGACTTTGCCCTATGTGCCCCTGCTCTGTGCTGCAAGACCCCAGCCAAGGACTTTGCCCCTGTGTGCCCTGCTCTATGTTGCAAGCTTCCCCACCAAGGACTTTGCCCTGTGTGCACTGCTCGGTGCTGCAAGATTCCCCACCAAGGACTTTGCCTCTGTGTGTCCCTGCTCTGTGCTGCAAGCTTCCCCAGCCAAGGACTTTGCCCTGTGCACCCCTGCTCTGTGCTGCAAGACCCCCACCAAGGACTTTGCCCCTGTGTGCCTTGCTCTGTGTTGCAAGTCTCCCTGCCAAGGACTTTGCCCTCTGTGTGCCATCTGCTGTGTGCCTGCCCCGGATGAGGACCAACTCCCCGTGTGCGTAAACTGACTTATAACTACCAGAACTTTGCCTGCCTGTGGGAAATTCCTATCGCCTGGCTGCAGGCTAACCTCTCATCCCTCAATAAAGCTTGTGTGAGCACTCCAACTCTCTGCGTGTGTCTGTTCCAACTTCCACCCACACCTTCATTACACAGTAGGATTTCAAAATTAGTAGTCTGCTTGTATCTACATCAGCAAATAAGATTATTTTGTCTATGCTGTGCTTGCAACCAGACCTGCTTCTGCTTCAATGACCTTTATAAACATGGCTTTATATTTTCTACTAAAAGCCAGTAATTCACCAACATGAGCGACAGAATACCTGGCTGCTTAGCTGTGAATATTTTTAAATGACCCTGGTTGCCTTGCTGTGAACAGACCTTGGCACTCAGCACATGTAACACAGCGGGGAAATATTGCTATACTGAGTCATGCGTAGAGTGCAGGTTACTTTATCATACCCTGAAGAAAGCCAGACACAATGTCCCATTTTCTTTTTTCAGCATCTGTTGAAACTTCTCCATGGGTACAGCTTTGTGCACTCTTTATGTGATGTAGTACTTTAGTCTTGCTGAAAGCAGTACACAACACAGCTACACAAATACATGGGAAATGGACCATGTTTGTAACCCTACACTGCTTGGTTGTTTTCAGAATCTGGTATTTCTGTGATTTTAAAATGAACCTGTGAGCAGTAAACTGCAGAAGTATATATGTGCATGCATATACAGTCAGCTTGCTAAGCACCCAGGAGCCTTGAACCCTCGGGCATTATATAATGCAAATAGCTGACTTATTAGTAATTGAGAGTATCCATCAATAGAAGGTTCTGGGAGGTAGGTAAAGGCTGTCCCAAGTGTTAACTCAGGATCTAAAGTTATTTTACATAAAATAATCCTTTGCGAACGTTAATTTATAAATTAAATCTATCTGTCCAGACATAGTGATGTCTTGTGTGCGTGAAAGCCTGCTGTGCAAAAAAGGCAAAAAACATCAGACACTTTAGCCTCTTCAATGCTGGGCACTTTTACCCCCTTCCTGCCCAGGCCAGTTTTTGGCTTTCAATGCTGTCACAATTTGAATGACAATTGCGTGGTCATGCAATGCTGTACCCAAATTAAATTTTTATCATTTTTTTTCACACAAATAGAGATTTATTTTGATGGTATTTAATCACTGCTGTTTCTTGGGGGTTTTTTGCTAAAAAAAAAAGTAAAAGCGACTGAAACATTTGAAAAAAAAAGTTTTTCTTTGTTTCTGTTATAAAACTTTGTAAATACGTTATTTTTCTCCTTCACTGATGTGCGCTGATGAGGCTGCATTAATGGGCACTGATAGGCTACACTGATGAGCACTGATGAGGCTGCACTGATAGGCAACACTGATATGCAGCACTGATAGGTGGCACTGAAGGGCACGGATAGGCAGCAAGGATAGGCAGCACTGAAAGGCAGCACTGACTGGCATCACTGATGGGCACAGATTGACATTACTGATGAGCACAAATTGGCATCACTGATGGGTACAGATTAACATCACTGATGGGCACAGGTTTGCATCACTGATGGGCAGTGACTGGCATCACTGCTGGGCACTGTTGGGGCCACACTGATAATCAGGGCACTCTCCTGTGAGGAAATGCCACTGATTGGCTCTCCTCACATTCTGTCAGTGTGAGGCGTTTTCCTTGTTTACATGTGATCAGCTGGGATTACCGAGATCGGAGTTGCGGCATGTCCCAGGGACACAGTGCGCCCTTGATCGCCGCACCGCAGGCGAGCAAGCACGTGAGACTGGGGCAGCGTCATATGACGTTGTCCCAGAACAAGAGAGCACTCTACCCACCATCCTTTGTCTATATGGCGGGCGGGAGGTGGTTAAAGTAAAGTGAACGAAGTTGAATTATGCCATTTCACATTCAGTTCAGCTCCTGACATCTATGTATTTATCAATGTTTCACCCAAAATTCATACATTTTTCATATAAGATTCAATTAAAAAAATGTGTGATTCTTGTGTGAAAGTTATCTGACTCTTGGGTGGAAATATTGATGAATAGACCCCTAGATGGAAGTGCTGCTGTATCTCCTATTTAAAGTCGAAGTAAACCCTCCTATTTTTTTTCATCCAAGGAAGCTGACATCTTGGCCTCTGTTTAATCCTCAGCTGCCATGGTGCTACACATGTGATCAGTTATGACACCAGCCATTGGATGGTTTGACAGTTTGGTTGAGAGCACAACCAATGTGAGAGTTACATTTCCAGCATGTGACGGGAATGGAACTGTTTTTTGAAACTGTTAAATCAATGGGTTTACTTCCACTTTAAAGACTTTTGGAAGCGTGGGGAGACATTAGATCAGTGTTTCTCAACTTCAGTCCTCAAGGCGCTCCAACAGGTCATGTTTTCAGGCCTGCCATAATTTTTGCACAGGTAATTTGATCAGTTTCACTGCCTTAGTAATTACCATTGCTGTTTCATCTGAGGGAAGTCCTAAAAGCATGACCTGTTGGGGCGCCTTGAGAACTGGAGTTGAAAAACCCTGCATTAGATGTAGAGTTTGGGATGGATTGGATGGATGGATTCTGCATAAGGGAGGGGTGGAAAGATGGCCAACTATGAGTTTTGCTGTAATAAGCAATTGCATAGAAATGTTATGGATGCATCTATTAATGGTATGGCATGGTAGTTGTCCTAGGGCAGTGATGGCGAACCTTGGCACCCTAGATGTTTTGGAACTACATTTCCCATGATGCTCAACTACACTGCAGAAAGCATGAGCATCATGGGAAATTTGGTTCCAAAACATCTGGGGTGACAAGGTTCACCATCGCCGTCCTAGGGCAACATAATGATCAAGAACAACCTTGCATGATACTGATTTACTCCCTCAGTCTGTTATTTGCATATAGTGTGTGTAAAACTGAATAATAACCTGAATATTTAAATTAAGGCACATCTTGTTATGTATAAAAAAATTAGCAGGCAACACTATGTTCTGTATGTATTTTTCAGAAATGAATAATTAAATCAAGTAGCAGAACTACAGCACATAAACCCCAATCTTTCAAAAATTAAAACCTCCGCACCCAAAAATTATTAGGACAATCCTATTCAAATGAGTTCTTTTTGGAGCTATGCAAATATCTTAAAATCTAGAAGCTAATGCACTGAGAATTCTTCTGACTCTTAATTTATACCAACTAACCTTCCCTCCGTCAGGCCTTACAAATGCTTATCCAATAAATCCTCAGGAGCCTTATTGATTCAAGATGAAAATTAAGCAATTTTCTCCACAGATAGATGGCAACACGATTATGCATAGCAGAGTGGAGCTGCTAGGATGCCTGAGCCTGGTTATTAATTACCTTTGGTCAGTTTCTTTCTTTCCAAACTGCTTTTTATTTTTTAGGAGAAAGATCACAATGATAAGGCTTTAGCAGATTTTCCTGAATGTAGACATCCTGACTTGTGCAGGCATCTGCAACTTCACAATGCATACGTAGCAGAAACAGGATCGCAGCTATCCATCATATCAATACATTGAACTGTCATCCTGGTACTGAGGACAAACAGTGCGAGGGGGATGTATCCACCGAGCAATGATTTAAAAACCTCATTTTAAAATACAGTAATGTTGCATCAGGATGTGAAATACGGCACAGACACTAAAGTGGAATCAAATGCAAACACAATTAAAATTATAAATAAATAGAATTGATTATGTTTATTTCACTGCTTTAAAGAACAAATACCCAGTGAATCTTTCCAACTTTGATATAGTGTGACCCATTTAATTTTTTTTTTTGTTTGGATGCTGGCGTGTCTAGCCATATTAAACCAATTTAATATAATAAGAGATGTGACTGTTCCATGGGGACTGTGTTCTTTTCTATAAAGCTTTTTTCATGCTGTATGTAGTTCCCTGACCTATACTCTCTCTGCAAGGTATTGTTTTGTAAAAGCATTAATTTACCAGGAAGCGGACAAACCCATATCACATTTATGAATATGTACAAAAGTTTTGCTTACTGGGCACTTATACCCCCTTCCTGCCGGACCAATTTTCAGTTTTCAGCACTGTCACTCTTTGAATGACAATTGCGCGGCCGTGCGACATTGTACTCAAACAAAATTGACGTCCTTTTTTTCCCACAAATAGAGCTTTCTTTTGGTGGTATTTGATCACCTCTGCGATTTTTATTTTTTTGCGCTATAAACAAAAAAAGAGCGACAATTTTGAAAAAAGAACAATATTTTTAACTTTTTGCTATAATAAATATCCAAAAATAAAAAACAAATTTATTCCTCAGTTTAGGCTTATATATATTCTTCTACATATTTTTGGTAAAAATAAAATCGCAGTAAGCTTATTTTGATTGGGTTGCGCAAAAGTTATAGCGCCTACAAACTATGGAAATTGGTTTATGGCGTTTTTGTTATTATTTTTTTTTTTACTGGTAATGGCGGTGATCTGCGATTTATATCGGGACTGCGATATTGTGGCGGACATGTCTGACATTTTTGACACTTTTTTGGGATCAATGACATTTATACAGCGATCAGATCTAAAAATAGACACTGATTACTGTATAAATGTCATTGGGAGGGAACGGGGTTAACACTAAGGGAGCGATCAAGGGGTTAAATGTGTTCCCTGTATGTGTTCTAACTGTGTGGGGGCGGGGCTGACAGGGACATAACAGATCTAACTGATCCCGATCACAGGGATCAGTAGATCTGTCATGCCCCCCCTCACATAGCGGGGAACCGCCGCGTTTACATCAGCGGTTCCCCGTTCTAGCTCTCTGTAAAGGGATTGCGGGTCTCCGGCCGACATCGAGTCGGCCCGACCCGCGGGCACGCTCATGCAGCTGGCAGCTGCCAGAGCAAGCCTGGGGGCACACAAAGAGGAGGACGTCTATTGACGGCCTCCCGGCAAAGTAGATCTGCGCTGTAGCTGTCAATCGGCTATAGCGTGGATCTGAGGTGGTTAAACTAGAACTATAGACAAAACTTTTTTGTTCATTTTGGATAGAGCAAGGGAAGGTTATAACCCCTGTCAGGATTTATTTTCACCATCGGTGTCCCATTGTGGAGATTTCCCTTCACTTCCTGTCCCATAGCTAGACAGGAAGTGAGAGGAAATCCTTGCAAATTAAGGGAATTCCTTAGGGACACCAAGGTGACCAGAACTAGTCTCCTCATTGGAAGATTTCCATTCTATCACTTTTCTGGAGACAGCCCAAAATGTGGGATTTTCTTTTACTTTCACTTTCAATGATAATGGTAAACAGGACAAATAGAAAGGGGGCATCTCCCTAACAGGGGGCACAGACAGCAATAATACCTGAGAGGTGTTCTAATCTCTATCCAAAACTAAAAAAAATGTTGACTTTAGTTACACTAAACTTTGGTTTAAAAAAAAACTCTATTTAGGTATGTACTCTCAACTCCGATAGTGCCTTCTATTGTTCTCATCCTCCTCCAAATCTGCGGATTCCTTTTTTTTTTTTGCTTCCTGTTATAGGGTGGCTACGCTCATTCTCCATGATCCCTCTGTCTGTAGGCACATAGCCACCTTCCATTGTTCTTTCTTGTATGGATTATTTTTGTAGAATAAGGATATTGTTGTGTCACTTTAACCAAATAATTAAATTTATGTACTGGTCCCACAGCTGTCTACTTACATCCCAGACTAATAACTGCCTAATATGTGTAAGCTGCATTGAGTTTTGTTGGTTTATTCTAGTAACACTGGCAATACATGTAGCAATACAATATTTGATATAACTTGCTGTTTATCAGTTTTTTTCACCTGGGGAGAAAACAACTCCATGCTTTGTATTAGATGAAATGAAATAAAAAAAGTGCTATGTCAGGTTATGTTTCCCCTTAGTTGAAGAGGGAGCGCAGTGTACTTTTGGCTCCTGGAACATATTCCAGTTAGCACAGGTGTCCATCACCCACCGGCTTCCGCAATATATTTTTACTAAGAGAAAAAAAGTGTACTTTCCATTTCTTTGTTCTTTAATGCCTTATTCATATGTTAGGCAAACACAGAATTGCATGTTACTATATTGCAGAGTGCACTTATACATGAATACATAAAAACTCTATACTGTTATTGGATGGTTGTGCTCTGTTGAGCTGGCCATACATGGATTGAAATTTGTCCGGTTCAGCAGGGAATGTCCGAATTTCTATCCATGCATGGCCACTGTGGTTGAACAGAAGTCGATTTACAGATTAACTCCTGTTTTATTTAGGGCTCATTTACACAACCATAAGAGAGCCCTATAGTGTCCATGCAGAGATGTAGGCCACAAACATAGATCGTCTGCTTTCAGAGCCTATGTCTGTGCATGTGCGTTATTCAACCCCTGGCACATAACTATGTACAGGTGCAATGTGTAATTGTTGTCTGTAAGTGGTTGTATGCAGCAGCTGCGGGTTCCCGGAAAGTTTTTATGGAGGCTCTGGATGCTGTACAACCATCTTATGCCTATCTGCATGAACCCTAAATTGGTCCTCACCCAAAGGATTATCATTACTAAAAGCTAAATTTGGCAGTTGGAATGTACCCTACAGTGCAACCTTCCCCTTAGATGGGCACCCTCTGCCTTACGTCACAGATCTCAAGGATGTCAGCAGGTGCAGCTAGATTGTTGGTTATATGAATAAAAAAGAAGTAACAGATCTAGATCCCAGAGACAACCATACTAGTCCTGTTGTCCAGAATTGTGGAACTCCTGGTTGCCAAGTGGGATCCCTCTGTCACCTCAAAAGGACCAATGGGGGATATCGTCACAGAGGTTCAACCTAGAGGACATTAGTGAGAAGTGGGAATACACATAATTATTCATTGAACTGCAGAACACAGGAGGTCTCTTCTTTTACACCCCTCCAGATAGCCACTCCATCGAGTGATAGTCTGACCAAACTTCTTTCCCTCTCAATATTCACTTCATCCCCCTGCTTTTTTATTAGCACCTACAGCTAATAATATAAGGCCAGGTCATTGCTCTTCTCCTGGCTGTCACACTGCCAGAGGGAACACTGGCACATTTTGGCTGTCGCTCCTCACACCACCATTTACTATTTTTTCATTTTATATATTTTTTTTTCTCTCTCCTTTTCACAACTCCCTCCTTTTGCTGAATATAGGAGTGATTTATCAGGTTTTTAGATTTCCTGGATCGATGTCTCTGATCTCTCGGTTCTTAGTCTATAAGTGACTGCCTCCTGTCTCACATCCTGCCCCAGCTTGCTGCTGGCAGACCTCCAAATTTTCCCAGATCTTTTTCATCACCCTGCACTGGACCACTGCTTCACAACCTGCCCCAGATCGATCTCTTTGATTGCCCTGCACTGGACCGCTGCTTAAAAACCTGCCTCTTGCTGCTGACTTGCCTCCAAATCTTCCTGGATCACTGAACCTCTTTCACTGCTCTGCACTAGACCTCTTACTGCTGACCCACCTCCGAACCTTCCTTGGATTACTGGACCTATTTGCTTGCGCTGCACTGTAAACCACTGGACATTTTCTCCACCACTTTACCCGGATCTCTCAGTCATGCTGCTCAGGTACACTGCACTGCAACTCCAGTAACTAAAATAAAATTATTTCTTGTACAAAGGCGCATATGATCTCTGTTGGAATATTGGGATTTTATGACCAAAGAGATATATGCATCGTGGCACTGGGCGTCTTCTCTTTCCTTCAAGTACCAGTGCTGTCTCAATCCCTGCTTATCAGCGTAAGGCTGCAAGAACACCCCGCACTGGTGCAGACCTCAAAAGCCTACTTTCACTATCATGTCCTGACCCCACTTTGACTCCCTTTGACCCTCCAAGGAAGGCCAGATCAGCACTCCTGAACACACGTTCACTACAGGGCACTACTTATTTCGGACTTTATTGTAAGTAATAAGTTAGACTTTCTGTGCTTAACTGAAATCTGGCACAAACAAAATGATGGCATCCTTTTCAACCAACTCACCCCTCTAGGGTATGGTTTGTTTGACCTCCCACGTCTCTTGGGTATAGGCGGAGGTTTAATTGTTATTTACAGCCTGCTGTACACTTTATCCCCTGTAAATGTACCCTCTTTCTCCTCGTTTAAATGTCTTGCTCTCAAAGTCTGTGTTCCCCACTCATCTGTTATTGCTACATTTTATCGTCCACCAAAGCTTTGTAGAGATTTTTTAGGTGACTTTGCCAATCTGCTGTCATTTTTATGCCTCACTTTTAAAAGTATTGTTATACTTGGGGATTTTAATATACACATTGATTCAGAGTCTTCAAGTTTAGCTAAAGACTTCATGTCTCTTCTTGAATGCTTTGACCTAACTCAATTTGTCTGCACCCCCCACGCATATCAAAGGACACACCCTAGACCTTATAATTGGAAATGGCCCTATTGTCTCTGACTGTTCTCCCCATGACCCAGGTTTGTCTGACCATCTCGCTATTCTTTTCAATCTGGAGTGCATTCAGATTAAAATTTTTTCTGGGCTTCAGAGTGAATCCACACATGCTTCCCCTTAGGTGTCCTTACTCCCCAGAAGCCAATACCCCTGCAGGGGTAGCTCACATGTAAAACAGCCCGTGTGGTGTCCTGGTATCCAGAATATGGGACACTCCTCAGCAATGAATCATGGCATGTATGGAGAAATGGATGGAAGCACATATAGCGTAAATCCGGTTTAAAAGTGTGTTTACTTCATCCAAAATCATAAAAAACAGTTCAGTGTTTTAACCGCTTGCTGACCGCTGATCGGCAATTGACGGCGACAGTATGGCGCTCCTGCGCAAATAGCCGTCATATGACGGCGGCTGCGAGATCGCGGCCAGTGAGCGCGCGCGCCGCCGGAGGCGCGTCCGTGCGCTCACTGTGTCCGGGGAGGGCCAGGGAGCCGGTGCGGCGGAATCGATCTCCGCCGGCCACCCGCGATGCCCCCCCCCGGAGTGAAAGAACTTAAGAAGTAAACACGGACCTATGTTCTGTGAGAGGGGGAAGGGCTGTGATCACAGCCTTCCTCTACACGGAAGCTGTGATCGCTTCCCTTCACCTGTTAGGGCAGTCCCCCCCACAGTTAGAACACTCCCAGGGAACACTGTTAACCCTTAGAGCCCCCCCTGCAGGTTAACCCCTTCACTGCCAATGGAATTTACACAGTAATCAGTGCATTTTTATAGCACTGATCGCTGTATAAATGCCAATGGTCCCAAAAAAGTGTCAAAATGTTCCGACATGTCCGCTGAAATATCGCAGTACCGCTAAAAATCGCAGATCGCCGCCATTACTAGTAAAAAATAAAAAGAATAAAAACCCCAGAAATGAATTCTCATCATCCGTAAACGCGACCACTTTTGCGCAAACCAATCAATAAACGCCGATTGCAATTTTTTTTATCACAAATATGAGGAAGAATATAAATCGGCCAAAACCGATGAAAAAAAATGTTTTTTTATATTTTTTTTTGGATTTGTATTTTAGCAAAAAGTAAGAAATTTGAGTTTTTTTGCAAAATTGTCGCTCTTCTTTTGTTTATAGCGGCGATCAGAAATGACGCAGTGGTGATCAAATATCACCATAAGAAAGCTCTATTTGTGGGAAAAAAAGGACGCAAATTTAGTTTGGGTACAACGCCTCACGACCGCGCAATTTTCAGTTAAAGCGACGCAGTGCCGAATAGCAAAAAGGGCTCTGGTCCTAAAGGGGGAAATCCTTCCGGGGCTGAAGTGGTTAAAAGCATAAAAAGCCCTGCTGACACCAGGCTGCATGTCAGCACATGGGTTGTGTTTTCCAAAAGTGTTTTCCAAAGAAAGCCTTAAATTTCGGATCTTAAAGCGTGCCTGTGGCCGGCGCTCAGAGGGGGTGGTCCTAGACCCGGGCTGTGTCCATGATAAAGATGCGATTGTCTAGGAAATATCAGGATCGATCAGGAGCTGCAGTGCTTTGTCTACTCTGATTCCTTTCACATGGGTGGTTTCTCTGTGCTCTTGTGGATTCACTCTGAAGCACAGAAAAAACGCTTTGAATTTGAGTGCACTAAGTCACTTCGGATTTTGCCACGTCATCACTACAGCTTTATAAAGACTTTTCTATATAAATGCACTAAGTCACTTTTTTGTCACTGTATCATTACAGCTTTAAAGACTTTTGTATATGAATGGAACTTTGCAAAAGGAACAATTGTTTTACATATAGTCTTTATATATGGTTTTATTGAATTTTTACTACATGAATTCTTTGGATATGAGATTTTTTTGCACTTTATACTATATATTCATTTACCTTGCACTATTGAGCACTTAGCACTTTTATGCAATCGGCACTCAAAGTGTTAACCACCTGAATTGTTTACTATTTGGATATGCACTGTTATTTACCACTACAACCTAGAGACAGTGCCAATTCCCTCATCTGGTCATAACTATTCATACCCCACTCAGAGGGGGTTTCTGAGAAGGCAGAAATCTCAATTACTTCCACTAGTAATTACACTTATCCTAAGCGTGGAAATTAATATGTTTTAATCCTTTTCAATGTGGAATTAGCAATTTCTAGCAGCTCAATGTCTCAATATGTAAATTATCACAAGTAGACTTCTATTGACCAGCCCAAATTTGCTAATTCTATTATTTCCTCCCTAACCTGCATCTCCCCTTTTGACACTCTTGTTGACAAAATAAATGCCCTTAATCAAGCTCTTTCATCTTCCCTTGATAACTATGCCCCGTTAAAAACTGGAACCATCTCATTCTCCTGTCCGGCTCCATGGTATAATTCTCACCCTCGCTCTATGAATGCAGTCTCACAGAAACTGGAGAGATATTTGAGTAGATTCGGCTTGACTGTCCATCATCATGCATGGAAAGACTATTTGTGTGTTTATAAGGGTAAACTTGAGACTGCTAGATCAGACTTTTTCTCCCATGCTATAGAAAAAAATCTTAGCAACTCTAGACAACTTTTTTGCACCATCACAGATTATTAAAACATCACAGTCCCTCTGCACTACCTGCTTCAACACAGCTCTGTAACACATTCCTAGATTATTTCTCCTCAAAAATTGACAAAATAAGACACCAAATTCTTACCACACCACATGTTTTATCCACATCACTTTCTGACCCACCTAGCTTCACTGGCTCCTCTCTCTCCCACTTCTCTGTACTTGACTCTTCATCTCTAAATAAATTGGTGTCAAATATGAAATCCTCCACCTGCATACTTGACCCTATTCCCACCCACTTATTTAAATCTTGTTTTAGTTCTTTATGCTCCATTATCCTCAATATCATAAATGACTCCCTTAGCACTGGTTTTGTACCAACAATCCTCAAAACTGCTGCTATCATCCTGGTACCAAAAAATCCCAACATGGCCCTGGACAATTTAAACAATTTTCGCCCAATATCTTGAGCACACATAATATCAGCTTTCAGCATTAACGCTTCCTTCCATAGTAGATGGTGTTTCAAAGGGGAATTTAGGCCTTTCATATTAAGTGAAGATATATTGAGAGCCATGTTCTGAAATCGTAACTTTGGGGTTAGAGGTTGCTAGGGGGTAACGTGGAAGAAAACACCTGCTGTATCGTACACCAAAGGTCTGGTCTTAGTGAGCACAGAACTGATAAAAATAATGAGAGAGAAAAAGGGGACACAAGGAAAATGATGAAATAAAGATGTTATCACAATACTCAATAAGGTGTCTATGTAGGACTTTGCTAAATGACAGTAAGAAATAGAAAGAAAATTGTCTCTCAACTTTAAGCAAGAGAACAAGGATGTTGTAGGGTGCTTAGCACTCTATGTTGACAATATGTGGGTTAGTAAACTATGGTAAGGAAAACATAATATAACAAACCATAGGATACTCATCTGGGACAAGTGATGATAGTAGTCTGCTTGTTAGAGTTCGTGGTAGAACCAGGTATGCTTAATCTTCAGTATTGCTGTTGAGCACGGGGTGAGAAACAGTTGGCAGCGTTGCGCTGTGGTCCACGGGGTTGTTGTTGGTGGACAGTCGTTAGCGGTGCAGGTGGTGTAGAGATGAGTCTCCAATTTAGTAATCTTTTGATGCCCTCTTTGGGTGTTAAGATGCTGGTCGTTTGAGATTGGAAGGTTACAATAAGCTTTGTTGGGAAACTCCATTTATAAGGTATTTTGCAATCCCTAAGGATTGTGGTGACTTGAGTGAACTCTCTTCTTTGTTTTGTTGTAGCTGCTGAAATATCGGTGTACAGTGAGACAGTAGAGTAACGTTTTAGTCATGCGGGCTGCCGACATAATCTTTTCCTTAATGTGAAAAAAATGGATCCGAGCCAGCACATCTCTCGGGACAGAATCTGGCAGGTAGCTTGGTTTGGCAATTCTGTGCGCTCGATCTATGGTCAAATCCAGCTGTGACAGTTGGGGGATAAGTTTAAGGAACATCTGTTGGAGATATTGGGTGATAGCTGATGGTGTCACTGACTCAGGGATGTCCCGGAATTTGATGTTGTTCCTACGAGAATGATCCTCGAGGTCCGTCATCTTTGTTCGGAGGTAGTGAATTTCTTCAGATTTTTTATATATAGTTTCAGATGTTTCATCCTGTGCAGAGGCCTGAGCTGCAGTCTGGTTTTTCAAGTGTTTCTGTGCGTTCCTCGATCTTATCCACTCTCGTATGGAGTGCAGATAGCGATGAACGTAGCTCAATTCTCAGATCTTTTTGCAGTGATAGCAACATCATTTTCAGTGTGTGTTCAGACGGCGGTTGGTCTGTAGCAGGGTGAGCCGCCAGCGATTCCTGTGGTCCCTCAGGGTCTGTGGCCTCTTCCCAATGCTGCTTTTTATACAAAGGGACTTTAGAGGGGGACTGAGCAGCCCGCTTTCCTCTGTCTGCTGGTGTGCACTATGAAGATGGGGAGCCATTGTCTGCACTTTCCATCTCATCCTGTGAATCCTGCAGGTCTAGTGATTCCTCAGGCAGTGACGGCCTAGGATTAAGAGGTGCTGTTTCGGTGTCATTCATATTGTTGTGCATGTTGGCACTGTAAAAGAAGTCAGATATGTGGCAGGGTTGTACTATGTTTTGTTGTTTCTTCTTGGGCATACCTCAGGGTGCTGCAGAATATAATTTCCCCCTCCTGTACAAGGGAGTATGAGGAGAGGTTGCTATAAGAGCTCAGGGTGGGTACTGAGCTCTAAAGTGAATCAATCCGTGCGGCTTGTAGCACTAATCAGCTTTGCAAGTGGTCAAATCCCCTCCAGTGGTTTATTCTGATTGTTATTTATTCATATATGAATTTTTTAATCAGTTGTACTATACTTGTAGCACTCGCAGTAATATGGGTTCACAGGCCTGTATGATTCTGAGAACTCGTGATTCTCTAATACAGTATGCCTGATATAAGCCTTGGTAGAAGTGGATTGATCTGCTGGTGTTATATGTACCAGAGTTTTGTACACCAATCCGCAGCAGGGGCCTCAATTTCAAAGGAGTCTGTGTAGTACGATATGTAGAAGACAGCACTGCCGTCTGGGCGCTGGGGCAAGGATTCCCCTGGATCGGTGTGGCGGTAGTCTGGGGTGATTGTTTTAGTGGTTTTAGGGAGGGTTAGTACTGCCAGAGAGGACAGAGATGGTTAGCAGCGCGGTCTCGTGGGAGGCCGCACGATAGCGGCCGTTCCGCTACTGTCCTGCCTGGTGTTGGTTTGTCTGTACAATTCCAAGTCCAGTAACGCTGTCTCCTCAGTCCGTTGGGTTGGACTGTGGGAGGATGAAGGTGGAGGGGCCGGATGGATCCCAAGCGCTGCTCCGGGCTGGAAGTTGGAGGCTAATGTGTGTCGGACCGTTGGTCCGCGTCTAGGCCGCAAGATGGCGGTGAGTGTGATGGTGAGGGAGTTGTTGCGGCCTGGATGGAGGCTCCATCCGGGACCCGTACCCCACACCAATCGGCCCAATAGTGAGTGCGGGAACTGGGGAGTCTGGGGCGGGTGGTACTGTACCTCTCACCGGCTTTCTGTCAGCAGGATGGAGGCCGATTAATGCTGGACGCCTCGTTTCGGTCAGCGCTCCACTGACTGTGCCTGTCTCTGTCCTCTTCAGTCCAGGGAGTAGTGGCTCCCTGGTGCTCCTGGGTTATAGCTGGTAGTGGTTGGGCCACCCTGAGTTGGTATTGAGGGGGGATGTGTTGCTATGTACTGCTCTGGAGTTGCTGTATGTCCCAGGCTGAGCTGAGCTGTGTGATTAAGCAGCCATTACAGTCCGCAGCCAGCCACGCCCCCCAATTTTCGCCTAATATCTAACTTACCGTTCCTTGCCAAGATTCTTGAGTGGGCTGTGACATCTCAGTTACATAATCACCTGACTTTAAATAATCTTTCTGAACACCTCCAATCTGGTTTTCGGCAGCAACACAGCACAGAAACCGCATTGGTCGGAGTCACTAGCGGCCTTCTGTTAGCCTCTGATTCCGGGTCACTAACTATTCTTATTCTACTAGATCTTGCCTTTGATACTGTAGACCACAATCTATTACTCTCTCACCTTGAAACCATATTTGAAGTCTGAGAATTGGTTCTGAAATGGATTAAGTCATATCTCACTGATCGCTGTCACTTAGTTTCTCTTGGTGGATTCAAGTCTGAATCTGGCCCAGTCAAGTACGGTGTTCCTCAGGGCTCAATCTTGGGTACCTTACTTTTTAGCATATAAATGTTTCCACTTGGCCAACTGCTTAGATCACATGGGCTCAACTATCACTGCTATGCTGATGACACTCAGATATACATCCACACTAAACCAGATTCTACTTTGGCTGCTTCTCTCCTATCTAACTGTATTAGTGATATAAAATTTCCTTCAATTAAACTGTGACAAGACTGAAGTCATGCTTATTGGCACCCCCCATCAATTACGCAAGACCAATCCAAATAGCTTATCTATAGATGAAACTGTACTTGAGCTTCAGTCCAAATTGAAAAATCTAGGGGTGATATTTGATGCTAGTCTAACCTTTGAGCCACATGTACAAAATGTTGTCAGAGCATCTTTTTTCCACTTGAGAAAAAAACATTGCTCAGCTGCGTCCCATGCTGTCATACACTGTAGCTGAAAAGCTGACCCATGATCCATACAATTGTGTTCTCCCGACTTGACTACTGCAATGCTCTACTTGCTGGTATAACTAAATCCATCATAAATTTGCTCCAATATGTTTAAAATTCTGCAGCCAAAATCCTGACTAGGTCTGGTACAAGTGATCATATTACCCCTATCCTAGAGTCCTAGGCTCTTCATGGCTTAGCACCCCATTATCTCTCTCAACTTTTTTTAACTTACTCCTCCCCCTCGTAAGCTCCGCTCCTTAAATTGTGGTCTACTGTGTGTCCCTCTTACTCACCTACTCTCAATGGGGGACAGAGCCTTCTCCTGCTATGCTCCAAAGCTATGGAATTCACTTCCTAAGAATATCAGAGAGTCCTCTTGTCTAAACTCAATCAAGTCAAATCTAAAAACTTTTTTCTTTAGACAAACTTTCACCTAATTGTCCATTTATCCCTTATGTTATGTTATCCTGTGTATTTCTTGTGTTTTATCCTGTGTATTTCCTGTTATCTTGTGTATTTCCTGTTATCTTGTGTATTTCTTATGTTTGCCTTGTAAAGCCCTTTGAGAAGCCACCTATAGATCCCTTTTACACTGGGGCGCTTTACAGGCGCTATTGCGCTAAAAATAGCACCTGTAAAGCGTCTCCCCATTCAACCCAGTGTGTCCTTTCACTCTGGGGTGGCTCAGGGCGGTGCACTTGCAGGAGTAAAATTAAACTCCTGCAAGCATGATTTTTCAGGAATGTGGGGAGCGGTGTATTCACCGCTCCTCCACCGCCCCTGCCATTAGATTGAATGGGCAGCGCTCCCATAGCGGCTGTACACCAATCCGGGAACGCCGGCACTTTTAACCCCTGTTTAACCCCTTGTGGGGGGGGGGGGGTTAAAAGTGCCGTGCTGCCATTCGAATAGCGGTGCCATAGCGCTGCTATTACAGCTAAATTAGCGGCGGTTTACCGCTGACGATCGGGCGGTCCCAGTGTGAAAGGGGCCTAAAAGTCGCTATATAAAATAAGGTTTATTATTATTATTACAGCTGGAGAAAAGGAATTCTTAATTACTTTCATTTAATTGTAATTTTCAGAACAAATAGAGAAAAATCTCAGCCACCGCACACCATACATAGAAACATAGAAAAGTGACGGCAGAAAAAGACTGAATAGTCAACTTTTTTTTTTTGTTTTGTTTTTTGTTTTCACATCAACCTTGTTGTCTGACTATAGATTTATGTTTATCCCAAGCATGTTTGAAGCCATTTACTGTTGACTGTTTCACAACCTCTGTTGGTAGTTTATTCCAATCATCAACCACCCTTTCAGTAAAATAATACTTTCTAAGATTAGTTTTGAACTTCCCTCCAGTTAGTTTGAGGTCATGGCCCCGTGTTCTTGATTTTGGTTTCATATTGAAAAGACTGCCCTCCTGAACCTTATTCACCCCCTTGATGTATTTAAAGGTTTCAATCATGTCTCCCCTCTCCCTTCTTTCCTCCAGACTGTACATATTAAGTTCCTGAAGTTGCTCTTTTGATATATTTTATTCCCCAGACCTTTCACCATTTTTGTTACACGTCTCTGAGCTCGTTCTATCTTATCAATATCTTTTTGTAAGTGTGGTCTCCAGAACTGGACACCGTATTCTAAGTGAGGTCTCACTAAAGATCTATATAGAGGAATCAGAACCTCCTTCCTTCTGCTGGTGATCCCTCTACTGATACATCCCAGAAATCTATGTGCTTTCAGTGCCTGGTCACACTGTTTGTTAATTTTGCAATCATCTTAAATAAGCATCCCAAATCTTTTTCTTCTGTAGTGCTGGCTAACACTGTACCCCCAATGCTATACTCTCTAAGGGGATTCTTTTTCCCTAGATGCATTATTTTACATTTAGAAATATTGACCTGCAGTCTCCACTGCTTTGACCAATCTTCCAGCAATGCCAAATCATGTTCCATGTTACAGACCCCTCCAGGGATATCAACCCTACTACACACCTTTGTATCATCAGCAAAGAGACATACATTGCCCAGCAAACCTTTAGTTATATCACTTACATATAGGTTAAATAGAACAGGACCTGGTACAGAGCCTTGTGGTACCCCACTAGTGACTGGTCTCTGTTCTGAATGAACCCCATTTACAACTTCTGTATTAGATCATTATGTGGAACTATGTCAAATGCCTTGCTGAAATCAAGATATGCTATGTCCACAGCACCACCCTGGTCCAAAACACTGGTAATATAGTCAAAAAATTCAATCAGATTTGTCTGACACGATCTGCCCTCAGTAAAGCCATGCTGCTTTGGGTCCAGAAAGCTGTGTATTTTTAGGTGATCAATGATCCTTCTTTTGAGAAGTGATTCCATTACCTTGACTACAATTGATGTTAAACTCACTGGCCTGTAATTGCCAGCTTCTACCTTGCTGCCCTTCTTGTGGATAGGTACAATATTAGCTATCCGCCAATCATGGGGAACTTCTCCTGTTAGAAGAGATTGATTAAAAAGATATGTTAATGGTCCAACAACTATATCTCTAAGTTCTCTTAGAACTCTGGGATGAATACCATCAGGGCCCATTGCTTTATTAAGTTTTAACCGAGCCCAATGTGTAAGAAGTGATAGCAGCCTCAACCAAACTCCATCCAGCCCATGCTCCCCCCCGACATGTTTCGTCCCACCCACATGGACCTGAATCCATGACTAAGCCCCATGGGTAGGGTGACACATGTCGGGGGTGTGGACTGGATGGAGTTAGGCTGCGGCTACTATCATTTATTACATGCTGGCTTTGTATGGTGTGTGGTGGCTGAAATTTTTCTCTATTTGTTCTGTGAATTACATGGAGTCAGGGCGGACTCCGAGTCTGACCTGCACCCTCAGTGGAACACACCGAATGGGGGACATAGATTGTTGGAGACCCTAAAGTCAGTTTAGGTTAACTGTAATTTTATAATGCAGACCACTGCATGCAGGGAGTAAATTAGTAGCACTGTAGTGTTGTTTGTTAAGATGGGGTGAATTTTTGATATGTTACAGAGGTGTTAATTTAATATGGGGCCTGAAGGAGAAGTCAGAGTCCAGGAATATACCTAGCTTCCTGACATGAATAGAGGGACAATTTAGGTTTGCTATCAGGCCATCAAGTGTTACTGGGGTAGTATACAGTACTTGGCCCCTGTTCCCACAGAAAGGGAACACACTTCAAGGCCTTCATTCCTGTAGCATCAGAGATCAGATATTGCCTCTGTTTCACACCTTCTCCATTCAGCAACCAATAACCTTTCTCCATATTGGAGGAAAACATTCTTCAATCATAAAACAGGATCGTTACACACAATGGTGAAAGGAAAAAGGGGAAGAGGTTGTAAACTCCCTTTCCTTACAAGCCATTACTACCACAGATAGGAAATATTGTGTATTTTTGGGTGTCTTTATGTCGCTGAGCACCTATTCATGAGAGTGTTTGAACCAAGGATGAAAGTGCACAGAAATCATACTAAGCATTTGATAAATACACTTTATTTTCTGTTCTGTTGAACGTAATTATTTAGTGGGTAAGATTTTCGTGGTCTTGTTGGATACTTTATAACTATTTTACATGTTTAATTAAACTGGCTCCTGATCAGTCATGAAGACAGTCATAAGCTTTGTGTTAATTGCTGAATGGCACATAAGTATGCATGAATTGTTAGCAGTGGCACACAGGGATTTGGAAAACCATTTCACATCTGTCTGTGTATGGTAAGTGAATAAGGGTATGTTCACAGTACAGAAGGGCAACAGAAGCGTTAAGGTAAACATAAAGCAGTAACATTTGTACCTTCACATCATCTAAATGAATGGTACTAATTTTTAAATAATATATTTTTTGCTTTCTTTGCATTCGTTCTCATTCCTTTAGTAAAGAAAGGTAACATAGAAATATTTTACTTAGCAACAACTAAACAATATCCAGTTCCCTGCCTTGTCCTTATGATTTCATTATCTAACTAGAATGGGGTTGGAGCAAACAAAATGGCTATCCCTTAGAGCCCATTGCTGTACATTGTAATAATATATGGGCATTAACCCAATGCTCTATCATGTGTTAAATTGTCCTGTGTTAAGGCAGTGCATCTCGAAGTGGACATGCATGTTTTTTTTGGCAAAGAAGTGCAACAAAATGCATATTAGGGCCTATGGAGTCATCATTGCCCGAAGGATCCCGAAGAGCTGGCCAGGAATCTATTGTATAGCTCAGGATCTCCAACTAAAAAAAAAATAATAAAAAGGAGGCAGGAAAGCCCTTATAGTGTGGTAGAAAATAACAAAAACAGGAGAAATGGGGTAAAAAACATAGAGAGAGGTCCCACAGAGGGAAGAGGAAGTATACAATTGTAATTAACATCTTTTGAGGCTGCAGTCAACCAAAGAGTTGGGGAAACACGCAACCTTCTAAGTGCGTGGGTGGAGAAAACCTGTCTCCATGCAGGGTCCTGATGGTTGCTTTTAATGCCTCGGGGTTCCGATCCTGGGTTCCCTGTGTAGTTCCTAGGCAGGTGTAGTGAACTAGTAAGAAGTGTCTGCCAAAAAAACCCTGTCAGTGATCTGATCGATTGAGGAGCCCCCCAGAGTGGCATGTCTAAGAATTAGCAGATCTCATCTGCTTTAATGAAACATTATATTTCTTCATTTCATTCCATAGAATGTTATTTGTGGCTTTAAAGCAGAACTAAAGGGATCGATACTCGCCTGTTCAACAGTCCCTCACCGGCACCAGCATCTTATCCTGTGTGCAGGTTTTGGCGATCTTCATTGGCAGGCCTGGGATAATGTCACTATTGCACATGTGCAGGAGCTAGTAATTTTGGCACACAGGGTCCAGGCCAGCGGCTGTAAGCTGACCTGTGCATGTGCAGCTCAGTTTACATTCTGGGGATCGCTGTGAGCAGGTAGGTTGGTGTCGTTTATTGCAGAAGAGATATTGCATGCCTACTCACAGTATATAACAGCAAATCTTCCACTTTAAATGACGACTTATTTAGTTCAAGGTGATAACATTGATGTAGCACTTGAAACTGTGATGTCATTTAGGTGGATGAGCAAAATGCACATCATGTGAGGAATAAATAAAAGTATCAGAGACATACTACATCTTAACTGGAACAGTTGCCTAGAGGAGCCAATTAGCTTTTAAATTTTCATATTTTAAGCTGTGTGGAAATAATAAAAGCTAGAAGTCAATAGTTTGCTATGGACAGTGGCACCAGTTAAGACAGAACTTGTCTTAGACACTTTTTATTAATTCCCCCCTAGTGCATTGTGGTATATTGCAAATGCTTTGTCACATTTTACTGCACATTAGCGTAACACATAAGTGTGAATGAGCCCTTACGGAGCTTCTCTAACAACAAAAGAAAACAACACTTTCTATAATCAATAATAATTAGTTGCTAGGTGTCTTAAATTGATTGTTGTTGATGCAGAGTATTACTAATGTGTTTAACCATGCAATTATTTAAACCAAACCGTTGCTTTGTTTTATTTTAGCAAACCAAATGCTATGGAACAGTTCTCTGTATTAGATAGGTGTCCTAAAAAAGAGGCACTGGGTGTACATTAATACAATATAATTAATGAAACTGGATGCATGTTAATAAAATTAAAGTGGACGTTTTCCCAGAACTGAACTATCCACTGTTGGTTAGCATCCCAATCCGACATGCAAAATTGCTGTACTGGACTGCATTCTAGTGGGAAGGATTTCCCAGGTTAGGACCAAAGCACTTTTTACGATTTGGCACATGCGTCGCTTTAACTGACAATTGCATGGTTGTACGACGTTGTACCCAAACGAAATGTGCATCCTTTTTTCCCACAAATAGAGCTTTCTTTTGGTGGTATTTGATCACCTCTGCGTAATTTCTGATCGCTGCTATAAACAAAAGAAGAGCGACAATTTTGCAAAAAAAAAAACTAATTTCTTACTTTTTGCTAAAATACAAATACAGAAAAAAATATATAAAAAAAAACATTTTTTTACATCCGTTTTGGTCGATTTATATTCTTCCTCATATTTCTGGTAAAAAAAAAAATTGCGATCTGCGTTTATTGATTGGTTTGCGCAAAAGTTGCCGTGTTTACGGATGATGAGAATTCATTTCTGGGGTTTTATTTTTTACTAGTAATGGAGGTGATCTGCGATTTTTAGCGGTACTGCGATATTGCGGCGGACATGTCGGACCATTTTGACACTTTTTGGGACCATTGGCATTGATACAGCGATCAGTGCTATAAAAATGCACTGATTACTGTGCAAATGCCATTGGCAGTGAAGGGGTTAACCTGCAGGGGGAGATCTAGGAGTTAACTGTGTTCCCTAGGTGTGTTCTAACTGTGGGGGGGGGGGGGGCTGGGATGTTATGGGCATAAGAGATCTAACTGATCCCAGTGACAGGGATCAGTAGATCTCCTATGTCCCCATTGACAGAGCGGGGAACCGCCGTGTTTACATTGGCGGTTTCCCATTCTTTCACTCTGGCAGCTCATCGCGGCTCGCCGGCGGACATCGGGTCTGCCCGAGCCGGGGGCACACTCCTCCGGAGTGTGTTGGGCATGAGAGCGCGCCCCCACAAATCGCCGCCTATTTACGGCGATTCGCGGGACGCATCCACACTGCCACAGTAAATATACTGCGCGCAGTGTGGAACCGATTAATCAGACACAGAACCTGTGTAATTAATATGTGTCCAGGATTAAAGGGATGAGGTGGCAACCCTAGGCCAGAGAAACCAAGATCTATAGTAAAGTAGTTTTGCTATTTTTTGAGCTATTGAGCTAATAATTTTGCTTGGGGAAGGAGTAAGCTCACAAATACCATATAGTTTATTTCTAGTAAAAGGTCTGCTGTAAAGAAAATCTATGCTAGGGGAAATATGAAGGCCTACATTGCCGATCCAAAGACTTCAATAGTTTCAGAGTCACTCACCCAGTGAAGTTTAAACTTGTTTGCATATCTGTTCTAGCTTAGAAACTGAAAGAGGTTGATTTACTAAAGGTAAATAGACTGTACTCTTTGAAAGTGCAGTTGCACTAATTTATTTCAGAGCTTAGTAAAGTATATACCCAATCAGGTGCAAGGAAAAAACAGCATTTACGCCTCATACACACGGACGTTTTTTGACGCCGGCGTTTTCTGGCATTTTTTGCAGCTCTCCGTGTTAGTCAATGGCCCCATAAAAACATCGGTGTTTTTGAGCTGTAGATGACGTCGGCGTTAGTGAGCTGAAACTAGAACCCACAGCCATCGCGTTCTGAGGCTGTAACGTTTTGGCATTTTTTGACACCGACGCCACAATATGCCAACAAACGCCACCTAATATTATACCGGCATTTTCTGGCGTTTTTTGACGCCAACGTTTTTAGGTTGAAAAATAGCAGAGGGATGATTTTTTTTAAAAAACGCCTATTGACGCCGACGCTCACTAACGCCGATGCATAACGCCGAAAAACGCCAACTTTTTTTCCTTGACGTCGGGCCCGATGTTTTGTTTATTTTTTTAGAAACGTCCGTGTGTATGAGGCCTTATACTTGCACATTATTAGTTGATGGAAATCAGCAGAGCTTCACCACATTTACTAAGCTCTGGGGAAAAAGATGATGGAAATCAGCAGAGCACAGTCTAGTAACTATTAGTAAATCACCCCCAAAAAGTTCTAAAGAAGTCTGTTCAGCATGACAGACAGGCATCTAACATTTTGAGCTGGTGAGATATCAGCAAAGATTTTACTTTGTTAGCATTTTTTCTGTTCTAATTCAGTTTTGGTAAAATTACTTAAAAATATTTCTAAACAGCACCAAAATGAGAGAATGGGCTGGTTTTACATTAAACTACTTTACTAAATGCAGTTTAATTTTGTTTTTCAGTGAAAGATGCGTAACTTGCAAAATCAGTGCATTAAATTAAAGCTGCCATCATAAACTGACATGTTCTGATTAATATACAGGCAGTTTTAAAAATAAACACAATTTCATGCAGTTATGTATTCCTTTACATGTAATTACATTTGATAATCAATCAATGTGTTGCACTAAAAACATCAAAATGTAGCATCAAAATGTAAGTTAAAATGAATACAGAGTCCCCAATAGAAGATGACGTTAAAAGATTCTTCTTGTCAGAGATCAAAGCATGCGGCACATCACATTTCCTTCACTGCAAAGGTCAACCACCACCAAAAGGATCAGGTGGGCACTTACCATGTGGCCAGGACTCCCTGGTTAAAGGCAGGTCTGGCAGGCTTTAGGGAAATTCCCCTTCAAATTAACATTCAGATGAGCAACCTTGGGGTAAACATCCAATAGACATCCAATACTCCTGTAGACACATATGCAAATGAGAAAGCGCTAAATAGTTTTTGGTGGTGGAGCCCAGGAAGAAGTCCTTTGTGCTTTTTTCCTCTATTGCCACCCAAGCTTTCCAACACCTAGGTTGGGGCATTACGCATTGCACTGGGCTTGGGGCGGAGGGGGGTGCTGTCACATACTTTTGGTTGGTCTTTTATAATTTTAATTTAGCCACAGATTTGCTTTGAGTCAGATGCACGAATTACATTCTACTTCTGATAATTAAAAATAATTTTTAAAAAGTTGAATGTTTTCTTTTTTTTTGTCATTCATTATTTTAAAAAAGAAAAAGGTGCACAAGCAAAGTCACATAGCAAAATTTCTCAGGCACAGCTGAGTATTAAAACCACTGTGTGTATACATTTATAAGACGTATTGCAGCATTGAACAGTGAGAGAAAGTCAATATTGTACAGATGAAGATGCAATCAAAGATATCATACCACTGTGGCTTAAAAGTCTCACATCGACATGGCAGAAACCTGCTGTATCCAAGGTTTGTTTCCTAATGCTTTCCAAAGGTTTTTCAAGGTTAAACATAAAAACAATGGGCAAGGGAGGAAAAAAATAATATAGAAAGGACTTAAAGTGTTTGTTAAGGCATATTTCGAAATCACTACCAGCCCCTCTATTATACTCAGGCATACCACAGTGTACATGCCTTTTTTTTAAAAACGTGGCTTGTAAATACCCGAAGGAGGGCTTCTGTAGGAGGGGCCGAGATCTCCCTCTGACGTCGGTCAGGGAGATCATGTGGCCTCTCCCGCAGAAGCCCTGTATCGGAGCTGAAAAGGGGTCGTGAGTCACATGACTGGCCTGAAGACTACTCTAAATAGGTATTTACAAGCCTCGTTTTTAAAAAAAGACATGTACACTGTGGTATGCCTGAGCATAATAGAGGGGCTGGCAGTGAGCATTATACGTTTTTAAAAAAGACATGTACACTGTGGTATGCCTGAGCATAATAGAGGGGCTGGCAGTGAGCATTATACGTTTTTAAAAAAGACATGTACACTGTGGTATGCCTGAGCATAATAGAGGGGCTGGCAGTGAGCATTATACGTTTTTA
>BLSH010502340.1:944966-963203 GCA_018402905.1 Glandirana rugosa
TTTTTCTTGTTACAAAAAATGAAAAACGATTTCATGTTTAGGTAATTTTTTTAATAAGTAGTCAAAACCGGCTGCCAAAACTGATGAATAATTTTTTTAATGGATTTGTACTTTAGCAAAAAGTAAAAAACATTGTTCTTTTTTGCAAAATTGTCGCTCATTTTTTGTTTATAGCGGCAATCAGAAATGACGCAGAGGGGATCAAATACCACCAAAAGAAAGCTCTATTTGTGGGAAAAAAAAAGGACACAAATTTTATTTGGGTACAACGCCGCACGACCGCGCAATTGTCATTCAAAATGCGACAGCGCTAAAAGCCAAAAATTGGTCTGGGCAGGAGGGGGGTTTAAGTGCCCGGTAAGGAAGGGGTTAAAGGCTAACTCCACCTTTAGCAACATGTCACATGTTACACTCATAGTTAGGTAAGCACCTTTCCTTCACTGTCACTTTTAAAACCAATGTGGCTGTGTGGGGCTCTGCCAGCACAGCTATGTCATTCATTTGCAGAGACCTGTAAAGGATAAATGAATGAAATACCAGTCCCATCTTCCACCATGGCAGACAGACTTTTAGGGGGAGATTTACTAAAACTGGTGCACACAGGATCTGGTGCAGCTGTGCATAGTAACCAATTAGCTTCCAGGTTTTATTGTCAAAGCTTAATTGAACAAGCTGTTAGTTAGAAGCTGATTGGTTACTATGCATAGTTATCAATGGAGCACCAATGCAGGGATCAGCGTACTCGTACTCCATTGACACTTCCTCCAGCTCTCCAACTGAAAGCCCGTCCAGCGGTACGGGCAGAGGGCAG
Source organism: Glandirana rugosa (assembly GCA_018402905.1). NCBI lineage: Eukaryota > Metazoa > Chordata > Amphibia > Anura > Ranidae > Glandirana > Glandirana rugosa. The sequence goes on from BLSH010502340.1 coordinate 945,778, forward strand.
GAGGAAGAGATCGCAGGAGTCTGACATTTCACATGAGATCCGCTGTGTAAGAATTATTAAATGGACATTTATATACAGCAAATGTATGTTTTTTCATAAAGGTAAACTTTAAGCTAAGGCAGCTAAACAACCTTATTTCCTGCAGTGTGAAGTAGTACTTGATATACTTTAAGTAAAGTATACTGCAAACTGCTAGTTTGTGACCTATAGATGGCTATTTTAGATTATCAGCAGGTACAATGCACTACACATGTATGTGTGTTTGTACTTTATATATGAGAGAATGCGAAAGAAAAAGGGCTTTGTTTATGAAGTATTCAGTGGGAAATTCCTCCATTAATTCCTATACTGCTATTCTACCAAGTGAAATTAGATGTGATTTTTCTGGCATGCTTCAGTAACATTCACCCTATTTATGATATAATGGTCTGTGAACCAGATGAATGCAGTAGACATGGAACAGTTGTCCAGTGACATTTGTGAAATGCCTGTAAACAAAGGCTTTTTAGCCTGCAGGTGAATGTGCCAGAAGGAGCTCTCCATAGTGCTGCAACTATGGGCTTGATTTATTAAAGTTAAAATGACTGTGCACTTTTGCAAGTGCAGTTGCTCCAGAGCTTACTAAATGACTGGGAGCTCTGCTGACTTCCATTATCCAATCATGTGCAAGCAAAGTGAAAGTTTCATCTCATTTACTAGGCTCTTGAGCAACGGCACTTAAAAGGTGCACAGTCATATTGCCTTTAGTAAATCAACCCCCATGTGTGTCTACCAATAACTAACTGTTAGGTTAAATGTCCACTAATTTGGCTTGATACAGAGGGTGAGTGTTGCTGGCACCCTAGTTTGGGTTGGACATTTTTGTAACACATTCTGTTTTCTGTATTTCTGGTGCTTTGGCAGCCTATTATTTTCAATGGGCTGCCTTAAAGTGGTAGTGTACTCCCACTGGACATTTGTACATAAAGTTAAGCTTATAATAAAGCTCACCTGTAGGTACAAGGAATGTCTCCTAAACATGCACAGTTTAGGATATATTCAAAGGGAGATTTACTAAAACTGGAGCATTCAGAATCTGGTGCAGCTGTGCATGGTAGCTGCTACATCAGCTGCTAACGTTAGCTTGCTCAATTAAGCTTTGACAATAGAACCTGGAACCTGATTTCTACACAGAGCTGCAACAGATTTTGGACTCTCCAGTTTTAGTAAATCAACCCCTCAGTGTCTCTGCAGCCGGTTACCTCACTGGCACATGCACTCTGAAAGAAAAGCAAGGGTATGCTGTTCCTTTTGAGCTCTGTGCCGCGGTCAAAAAGGATGGAAGGCTATTATTGCATCCACTAACACCAATGCTGGGGGTTATTATTGTTGCCACTGACACCAGTACTGATAGTTACTTTTACTGCCACTGACAAACAATAGTATTCCGACATATACTCCTACTTTCTCTTCATGCATTGTAGTATATTGCAAAAAATGCAGCAGTACTAAAACTTTTGGTGCCATGCAGCAATTCATTTTAAATTGGCTGCCTAACATGATGCAGTGCACCTCAACACAAGAAAACATGCTGCTACTGTCCATCATTTTCAAGTTGGCTATCATTTGTGTTGGCAAATGGGAAAAGAACACATGTAAGCACTTGAAAATGCAAATAAGTCCATATATCAAAATAAATCAATGTTACACGTTTGTATGAATAATAGCATGCTCCGATTACATTTTTTTAAAGGCCGTGCTCCCTAGCTAATTTTGGCTCTGAGTCCACCTGAACACCTATGTGCATAGCAATCCCAGGGACGGTGCACAAATACATCACATAGAGAAACCGCACATCTCTCTGGTGTATGCAAGTGTCAGCATTCATTATTTCTCTCCCAGCACTGCACGCACCTTGGACCATGGATGTCAGTCTAGATGCATTAAGAGAGGAGCATCAATGAGTAATGACACCTCATTAATCCAAAAAGAACTACTGTTTCACTGTAAGATGCTCCCATACCTTGTACCTCAAGTGTTTCAAGAATAGCCTGAGTACGAGTCCTTAGGAGAACCTGTCAAGTTAGAAATGCGTAAGTTTTCTTTGTTGTCTGATATTGAAAGTGCAAGCTCCAGGGTTGTTACTCTCATATCTGTTTCATTCCTAAAGGCATGGACCAGGAACACATGCAATAATACAGCCAATGAACGTCCAGTCTATATCCTTTTTCTGTGCCAGGGCCCCAAGTTGTGAAACAGGGATGAGTATAACAGGCCAAAAATGTTGTGCCTTCAAAAGTAAGCAGGCAACTGTAGATCCTGAATTTTTCTCCTGGCAAGTTTCCGTCCAAAATAAGTTTTGAGTCCTATTGGGAATCATCTTTCCCCAATAATCAATTTTAAAGGTCACTCAGAGAGTAGCCTTTTGTTGCCTGCCCTGTTTCCCCTGGCCATAGAGCCTCTTACTACCCTACATGAATAAATGTTCATATTTAGTGCCTTGAAAAAGTATTTCCACGTTTTGTCATGTTACAACCAAAAACGTGAATGCATTTTATTGGGCTTTTATGTGATAGACCAACATAAAGTGGCACATAATTGTGAAGTGGAAGGAAAATGATAAATGGCTTTCCACATTTTTTTACAAATAAATATCTGTGGCGTGCATTTGTACTCAGCCCCCCTTTACTCTGATACCCATAACTAAAATCTAGTGGAACCAATTGCCTTCAGAAGTCACCAAATTAGTAAATAGAGTCCACCTGTGTGTAATTTAATCTCCATATAAATACAGCTGTTCTGTGAAGCCCTCAGAGGTTTATTACAGAACCTTAGTGCACAAACAGCAGAATGAAAGCCAAGGAACACACCAGACAGGTCAGGGATAAAGTTGTGGAGAAGTTTAAAGCAGGGTTACATTATAAAAAAAATATCCCAAGCTTTAAACATCTCACAGAGCACTGCTCAATCCATCATCTGAAAATGGAAAGAGGATGGCACAATTGCAGACCTACCAAGACATCGCCGTCCACCTAAACTGACAGACCGGGCAAGAAGAGCATTAATCAGAGAAGCAGCCAAGAGGCCCATGGTAACTCTGGAGGAGCTGCAGAGATCCACAGCTCAGGTGGGAGATTCTGTCCACAGGACAACTATTAGTGTTGAAAGAAAGCCATAAAAAGTCCCATTTGCAGTTTGCGAGAAGCCATGTGGGGGACACAGCAAACATGTGGAAGAAGGTGCTCTGGTCAGATGAGACCAAAATTGAATTTTTTTACCTAAAATCAAAACGCTATATGTGGCTGAAAACTAGCACTACACATCACCCTGAACACACTATCCACATAGTGAAACATGGCGATGGCAGCATCATGTTGTGGGGATGCTTCTCTTCAGCAGGTACAGGAAAGCTGGTCAGAGTTGATGAGAAGATGGATGGAGCCAAATACATGGCAATCTTAGAAGAAAACCTGTTAGAGTCTGCAAAAGACTTGAGACTGGGGTGGAGGTTCACCTTCCAGCAGGACAACGACCCTAAACATACAGCCAGAGCTACCATGGAATGGTTTAGATCAAAGCATATTCATGTGTTAGAATGGCCCAGTCAAAGTCCAGACCTAAATCCGAATGAGAATCTATGGCAAGACTTGAATATTGCTGTTCACAAACGCTCTCCATCCAATCCGACGGAGCTTGAGCTATTTTGCAAAGAAGAATGGGCAAAAAATGTCACTCTCTAGATGTACAAAGCTGGTAGAGACATCCCCAAAAAGACTTGCAGCTGTAATTGCAGTGAAAGGTGGTTCTACAAAGTATTGACTCAGGAGGGCTGAATACAAATACATGCCACACTTTTCACCTATTTATTTGTAAAAAAAATTTTAAAAACATTTATCATTTTCCTTCCCCTTCACAATTATGTGCCACTTTATGTTGGTCTATCACATAAAATCTCAATAAAATACATTTACATGTTTGGCTGTAACATGGCGAAATGTGGACAATTTCAAGGGGTATTAATACTTTTTCAAGGCACTGTATTAGGTGTTGAGATTGCCTCTTGTGAGTATAAGCTGACTTACTGTTTTGATAAACCCCCAATATTCTTACCTGTTCCATTGGATACACTTGCTGTATTTGGTAAATTCTCCAGCTTGATTCTTACCAAAAAAATCAAGAATACTTTTCCATTACATACCCAGCCGCCCTTGAAAAGTATTCTGTATATAAAAATCAAGCTTTTCCCCGGGTCTGCTTTATATTCTTGTACAAGTGGAAGCACCACCCATTTTGTAAATACATCTGAACTGAGAATCTGGGAATAATTTGTTGCATAGGAACTCCTCAACTCCTCAACTGAACTGGCTTGGTGTCTATCAAATAACAGACCTATATTAGATTGGTACTAATTAAAAATCATATGTTTTTCCCATGCAGCCTTTACTTTCTGCATGGTGGTCCTCTCCCTTCAAAATGGCAGGATTAATGTATTTTTTTTATATAAACATAGGAGAGTGACATGAGAAAAAACACGGTAGTGCTGGTGTACAATAGTAGCTGTAGCTACTAGGTATTATTCATGGAAATATTTGTTAACCACTTCCCACCCGCCCTCACTACTTGTACTGTGGGCGGGTGGCAGCTGCAGGCCGGTTGACGTACCTGTATGCACACTCCCCCTGCTGACCCGTGCTGTGATTGGACACAGCACAAGTTTGGCAGTTGATTTCAGCCAATATTTTTGACTGAAGTCAGATGATCAGCTGTGGCCAATCACACACAGAGTTCTGTGTACAGAGAACAGCGATCTGGCTGTTTGCAGGGAGAAAAAACAGAGAAATAGTAAGGTAAAAGCAGCACACATCACACATTGTTAGGCACACAGTTAACCCCTTGATTGCCCCTAGATGTTAACCCCTTCCCAACCAGTGTCATTAGTACAGTATTATCACTGATCACTGTATTAGTGTCACTAGCGATGTCATTGTCAGTTAGTGACTCTTCCAGATAGTGACCCTTAGTGCCTGATTACCCACCACGCTATCACAGTCACACTATAAGTTGCTGATCATTACAGTATAGCGCTACAATTGCACTGCAAGTGCAGGTGAAAGTGCACTTGGAAGTGCAGTCGCTGTAGATCCGAGGGGAGCATGCAAGGAAAATAAAAAAACAGCATTTTTGCTTGTGTATGATTGTTTGATAAAATCAACAGAGCTTCCCCTGATTTCAGATCTTCCTCTCAGATTTACAGTGACTGCACTTCCAAGTGCATTTGTAGTGCAGAGTGGATTTGCCTTTAGTAAATCAACCCCATAGTTTGTAGACGTACTGCATTAGGGCAACGTTCCTGTTGGTGCTCTGAGGGAGAGATTCTCATTCTAAAACCATCTACTCCTGCATTAGGGACAGGTTCCTGTTTGTGCTCTGAGGCAGAGTTTATCATTCTAAAACCATCTACTACTGCATTAGGGAGAGATTATCGTTTTAAAACAGAACATAGGAAATATCAGTTTTTTTGTTTCTTTTTTCATTTATATATCAAAAAATAAAAAACACAGTGGTGATCAAATACCACCAAAATAAAAGTCTATTTGTATAAAAAAAATTATATAAGTTACATATGCGCACAGTGTTGCATGACTTTGGAATCGCCAGTTAAAGTAGCGCAGTGCTGAATAGCAAAGAATTTCGAGGTCAAGTGGTTAAACCAGTGCACCCACCCGATAGCTCACTAACAATCACTATTATATGCCTCATACCCCATACCTTGGTGTGCCCCATTCCCAGAAACAAGTGGGCATATTAGGTGGGATTGCTATTCAGTAGTACGTTGCTGTCAGAAAACTTCCACTTCTCTCTAACTGAGGCTTTGGTAGATAGATCTTCACATCATGTTTCCTGCTGTGGCCTTCACATGATGATGGTCGCCCTTTCCATGTTGTATCTTTTAATAAATATTATCAGAAAAGAATCCCTTTGAAGAATTAGTCTGCCTGGCTGGGATGGGGTTAGTCCCCTCTAAAGAATTAGTCAGCCTGGCTGGGATGGGGTTAGTCCCCTCTAAAGAATTAGTCAGCCTGGCTAGGATGGGGTTAGTCCTCTCTGAAGGTTTAGTCAGCCTGGCTAGGATGGGGTTAGTCCCCTCTGAAGGATTAGTCTGCCTGGCTAGGGTGGGGTTAGTCCTTTCTGAAGGTTTAGTCAGCCTGGCTGGGATGGGGTTAGTCCTCTCTGAAGGATTAGTCTGCCTGCCTGGGGTGGGGTTAGTCCTCTCTAAAGAATTAGTCTGCCTGGCGGGGATGGGGTTAGTCCCCTCTGAAGGATTAGTCTGCCTGACTGGGATGGGGTTAGTCCTCTCTAAAGAATTAGTCAGCCTGGCTAGGATGGGGTTAGTCCTCTCTGAAGGTTTAGCCAGCCTGGCTGGGATGGGGTTAGTCCTTTCTGAAGGTTTAGTCTGCCTGGCTGGGATGGGGTTAGTCCTCTCTGAAGGTTTAGTCTGCCTGGCTAGGATGGGGTTAGTCCTCTCTGAAGGTTTAGTCTGCCTGGCTAGGATGGGGGTTAGTCCTCTCTGAAGGATTAGTCTGCCTGACTGGAATGGGGTTAGTCCCTTCTGAAGGATTTGTCTGCATGGCTGGGATGGGGTTAATCCTCTCTGAAGGATTAGTCTGCCTGGCTAGGATGGGGTTAGTCCTCTCTGAAGGTTTAGCCAGCCTGGCTGGGATGGGGTTAGTCCTTTCTGAAGGTTTAGTCTGCCTGGCAAGGATGGGGTTAGTCCTCTCTGAAGGTTTAGTCTGCCTGGCTAGGATGGGGTTAGTCCTCTCTGAAGGTTTAGTCAGCCTGGCTGGGATGGGGTTAGTCCTCTCTGAAGGTTTAGTCTGCCTGGCTAGGATGGGGGTTAGTCCTCTCTGAAGGATTAGTCTGCCTGACTTGAATGGGGTTAGTCCCTTCTGAAGGATTTGTCTGCATGGCTGGGATGGGGTTAGTTCTCTCTGAAGGATTAGTCTGCCTGACTGGGATGGGGTTAGTCCCCTCTGAAGGATTAATCTGCCTGACTGGAATGGGGTTAGTCTCAGGCCACTCTGTTACTCAACCCTCCAACATTTTTCCATAGTCAAAACAGCATTATGATGAGGTGGACCTTTAAAATCTGTGAATAGTCTTGTTAGTATACCCAAATGCTTGTGTAGCTATGAGGAATAGGCAAAATGCATTAAACTTCAACAGATTCTTTGACTGTGTACCTAATGCCTCCCAAGTCTAAAAGCAGTGCAAAGTTTTAGGAAATACTCACATCCTTCAACCTAACATTTTATAATTCACTGGTCACAAATATTTCCAATTCAGGCTATAAAAGTGTTGGGGAAGGAGGGGGCTACTGTTATCAGTGTTTCATTATAGTGGTCATTCCAGCAGCTGAACTAAATGGCACCTAGTGCATTGCATGCATATTGCCAATAATGTCCTGGGCAGATCTGGAAGGATGAGATATGTTTATATTCTCAACATATAAATCATAGCAACACAAAAAACTAAGATTATTCCAATCCATTGTTCACAATCTTCATCTACTCTGTATCTAAAGCAAGATGAAATGTTTGCCCCATCCTTAATATGTATGCAATAGAAGGCAAGCGAAAGGTATTACTGTGAGGCCACTGATTGCAATACCAGTTCTGACTGTCCCTCTGTCTTAACCCAAAAGACCTGGTAATTTGTGTTGAAGAAGTGACCTCCTAGCCACTGTGGAAATTGCTTTTCTGCTGTATAAGATTGGAATCGCTATATTTAATTATTTATTTGCTGGAGTCCTGGCATAGTAGGCACACTACGTTGAATGACTAGAGATTCTGGAGATTTTTATTTTTACTTTTATCACTCAAAATTTAGAATATAATCTGAGTCATTTTTTTTTATTTCATACTGTACCTATTCTCTGCAAAATAAATGTACCTTTGCTATAGATATTTTTTAACTTGGATTTATTTTTACTCTCTCAGGGATGCTGCAGGTCAAATATTTTTCCAATTTTCTTGCAGGAGAAAAAAAAATTGATGTGCAGAAATCCTTTTTTTCCTTTCACGTAAACGTTTTTCTGCACATTATGGCAAGCAGCGCAGTTGTGGAATAGATGTGAAGTTTCGGAGATGCTATTGTTGTCTTGTTTTGAGAAACGGGGGGATATTTATAACAAGATGTGGAGCTGCCGCTGTTAGGGGCTCCTAGGAGAAGGATGCAAAAGTAGGGTTCCTGGAGGATATGGGCATGCAATGTTGTAATGGGAAAAATACATTTAAAGGTAGCCTGTCATGAGAGAAATATCTAGGATGCCATGTTTAGAAATGCTAGTTACCTACCATCAGCATGATTCTTTGGCTTCAATACCTTCTCAGTCACTTATGTAAAAACATGCAAGGAATTGAGACACTTTGCTAACACTTGTGCTGCATGCTTGATCCGGATTTTGTGACCCAGAAATATTACGGGCAGACACCAGACAAACAGAATTCTCAGAGGAATGCTAACAGTCTTCACATTTCTCTCATGATAGGTGGATTTTATAATGTTTCTGAGATTTAGATATGTGACTTACAATTAAAGTAGACTCTTAAAATTAGTATATTTTACCAGAATTGCAAATATTTTAAGTATTAATTAAATCAAGTAATTTTTTAAATCAAAACCTAACTCCAAGAGTATCAAAAATTATTAAAATTACCTTCCTTAGTTATTGAAGAATTTTTGGCTAATTTTTTTCTGGGGGATGGGATAAAACAGTGTACAAACTGTACTGTATAATAGTGTACAGTATATGTATGTGATGACATTCCTGCCCACATCCCATTGCTTGAGACAAGAGAACTGATCTGCAGGTTCGTGTAGAATCCTGGATCAACCATTTGTCTACCACCATATGTGTTTAAATGGCTCAGCAGTACATGTTTATTTTTGCAGCGCAATTTATAAAGGCCACTGCAGAAATAATCATTTAATCACCATTGCACCCATTAATGCCTGTGAACCGAACTGTCCTGTTTCATAGACACTGTGTATAGAGCCAGTCTGAGCAGCTCAGTACCTTGTAATGTTTGTGACTGGCCAAAGAGAACAATCACAGTAATTACAGACGTAAATAATGTAGTGTATGGGATTCTTGTGAAAGCCCAATGGAGAAAGGGGAGGGAAAGAGGAACTAAAATCCAGATTGTGATAACTTTTTTAAAAATAAAATCTAATTTCGGGATATTCTTTATAGGTGAGAAAAATGTTCTAGTATTTTTCTGTAAAGCATGCAAAGTTTGGCGTGGCATATTAAAACTGCATAATGGTTTAAATGGAATATTGCTTTAAAGATTTTATAGGAGTGGAATGTAATGGGAAATCCAGTGCTTCTGTACCCACAAATATTGAGCGGAGCATGTCTACCAGACAGTGCAATTGTCTTAATAATACCGCTTAGTTTTTTTTTTTTATATAAAGAGGACAAAACATTAATGTGTGATACAAGGACATATTCTGACAGCTTCAAATGATAATTAGATAGTATATACTAGTTGCATGTAATCTTTGCAGTCTATTTTAGTGACATTATTGGGTGACTGCTCCACAGAGGTAACAACCAGTGAAGAGGCACACCTCTTAACTAGGGATATGTAAATGTGCACCCAGGGGCCGTTGAAAACTGCGTTAAGTCTGAAAAATCCAAACTTAAAGTGTTACTAAACCTACAGCAGTAAAATCAGTCTGTATATGCAGCATAGCATGCTTGTTATACTCACTGTGGAACTTATGGGGGTTAATCCTCAGCACTGTTTAAAAAAGGCTATTTTATTCTGTATGCATAGATTCTTCCCTTCTGCGCTGTCTATCTAAGCAAGTTCATATAATACACAGCAGGGTGGTAAAGCTGCACATGCTCAGTTTGGTCTCTTATGTTGGAGAGTACATTTCCTGTTTCAGTTGAACATTTCACACTTATTTTGACATCACACGTGTGTACGTGTATAGAGGCTGGAGTGGAAATCTCCTATTTGAACACACAGCTATGGACTGTGCAGGTTATCAAGAAACTGTGGTATAAAGATTATGCAAAGAAGTATATCGTGGCAGTATTTTAATGTAAAAAGAAGATTTATAAGCTGTGGGCACTGTGGGGGCAGATTAACTATTTTCATATTACTGGGTTTAGTAACACTTTAAATTTAAACCACATTGAAGTCTATGAGAGATGGAATCTTGATTATCAATTCTGGTCATTTTCAAGGTTAATGAGTAAGGGGTTGTCAAAAAAGGGTAAGGAGAGTAGGGCACTTTAATGAGGGACAGCAACACTGCATTCTAGTGTCATGCATTTTGATGTGTAATTGATTTTTTAACTTCTATGTAGTTTTTTAAGGTCATTTTGGTGGTGACACATGGTTTTTTTTTACCCAGCAGTGCTTGAATGGTGGAAGTAGCATCCACAACTGATGTAAAAGCTTAAAGTGTAAGTAGACCTTTACAGAAAATCTGTATGGTTGACTAACTTACACTGGATCCCATACCTATCGCACCTGGTCCCGCTAACAGATCATATAGCCGCTTTACCGGTGACAGGATGGGCTACGTGGGTTCTGATTGGTCGGCACTGACCAATTAGAATGCTCTTACGTACCTGTTTAGGAGATTAAGCTGAGAGGATTTCTAAGCCCCGGGCCGGTGGGTGATCGCCGGGCTCCAGGTCAGCGGGACCGGGGGGGGGGGGGGCGAGGGTGAGGAGGGGGTCCAGTTGTAAGTTCACCTTACAACTAATTTTTCTGTAAAGATGAACTTACCCTTTAAGGAAAGTTTACTATTAAAAAATAAAGCTGAAGCTCCCAACTTTCTACAAATTGGCCACTGGTACAAGAATTCAGTAGTATACAACACAATTAATTTGCCCATGGGACTTTAAATGAGGCATATCACTGAGCATACAAGTAAATTATACATAAAATATAAATTTATTAATCAATACATGAAAATCTCAATACATACTGTATAAAGAAAACTAGTAAAATAATAAGCTGATTTATTGTATTCCAGCATATATCTATATCAAATGCATACTATTAGTATATATATTTCATGGCCAGATATTTCCAAATGACCAGATCAGTAGAAAACTGCATCCAATGTCTCTACGTTTTTCGTGAATATTCATTCACTTCATCAGGAGTGAATACTATGGACATGTTCTCAATGAAGTTGAGAAAAATGCTTTCAAAAGCTAGAACTAAAAAGAATAGTGCATTCGCCTTTTAGGGGATGAGTTCAAACTCCATTTTTCAAAAGTTGATCTAATACTAACAAATCAGTTTAATAAATAGTTAGAATTCATTATAATGCTAACCACCAAAGGGCGTCTCCCCTGAGAGCTGTGGGCAGAGACTCATGGAACCCTTCTATAAGATGATCAAGGAAACAGGCAGTAGCAAACAGCACATAGATGGAAATAAGAAATAATCACAGCTTATGAGGTGGTGCTTTGATTTGACAGTTTAATAAACCGTCTAAACAGAGTACACAAAAACATATCAAAACCCCAACCTAACTTTCCTTAAATCCTCTTCCATCCCCCTATCCCTAATTCCCAAAATGCTCAAAATATAAACTTCAAGTACAGTATGTGTTTGGCAAAAAATGGGCAGCATTAGGAAGTACATAAGCACTTGATCAGGAAAGGGGCAAGGCAGGTTTAGAAAGAGGCCAGGCAGGTTTTATCATTAAATAAAATATTGTTCATTGGCTGCACAGTATGTAAAGAAATTGGTGACCCATTGGCATCTGACGCTGCAAAAGAAAGCTACAGTATAATCACCCCCATGTCCATCAGTCTAAGCTCCAGTTTGTCCAATCTCTTTGTGCTGTAATCTCTACCATATAATTTAGTTGCAAGTTCCTTTTCTGGTCCCAGATTGGAAGATTTCCATTTTACTACTTTTCTTTCTCAAGGACACTTGCCTGCAAGCGCCTCTAAAATGCCATTTTCCTACACCTCCTCAACTAATCCTGCCATAGCTCTGCCAACTGACTATGGAAAGTTGGCGGAATTATTTGGTCACTGCTATCTTAAAGGTCAATCCTTTGAGCTCTGCAGTTTTTTTTTTTGCCTTCTTTAACATATCTGTTGCTGATGTGGATAAAAAAAGACCCCAATTCACTCCTATTTCAAGTGTCTTAAAGCCAGATTTGCAAAACAACCCTTTATGTGAGCTTTTGGCTTGTGCTGCACCACAGTGTATGGTACCTAGCCACCATTATGTCTCCCAGAAAGGCATAAGCCAGCAGCTATTGTTTTGAACAGAAAGGCATCCCTGCTTTCCACCAGGATGTGAAATGCCAAATAGAGGAAAAATATGAGAAGGAGGGTTGGAGTGCCAGCGGTAAGGTGAAGAAAATTATTATTTGCTAAATTAAATTATTAACATTACTAAAAACCTGCAGGTAGTTGTAAAACATCTGGCAAATACGAGTGGGAGAAAACTAGTAAAGCAAGAACAGAATGGCAGGCAGCTTGTGGACGAGACCTAGCTTATTTCCATGTGGCCATCATGCACAGCTGGATCTCCACCTAAAAATACAGGTTGTGGGCATCACACTTTGCTCAGCCCAAACCAAATAGTGTAATATGCATAGATGTCAGTCCTAGACCTCCTGCTCCCATCTTCCTGGTCACCTCACAGTTAACACACAGGCCTTCAGATGTTCAGACAGAAGCTCCAGAAAACCAGCCGACCACAATGTGACATAGGGGCCTGGGTAATCTGACACAGTGGACTTCTTTGCCTCCATCACCACCAACGCCAGTGCTGACCAGGCTTTGCACAAGTAAAGCACATAATTCACTCCACTCCCCAAGTATTGGCTGCATTAGAGGCTTCATTCGATTATCAGAAGATTGTTGTTGCAATAAAACATTTTACTTGTATGAGTCAGCAAACAAAACTGAACAGTCTAGATAAAGGAAGGAGATAAATAGGGTTCAACAACTACAGCAGCATTCAGGTACTTTGTGGTTCCTTACATAAAAATTTAATCCTTCCTCTTAGTACTTCTTGTTAAATCTTCAGTTGGTACTAATCGTCTCCTCCCAGAGGGGAGAACAAGAGGAAACACCAACCTCCTCCCTCTTAACAAGTCTCTATCCCAGGGATATGCAATTAGCGGACCTCCAGATGTTGCAGAACTACAAATCCCATGAGGCATAGCAAGACTCTGACCGCCACAAGCATGACACCCAGAGGCAGCGGCATGATGGGACTTGTAGTTTTGAAACAGCTGGAGGTCCACTAATTGCATATCCCTGCTCTATCCCAACCTCTCTATCAGTACTTACTGTATCTCCAACTTTCCTTTGGCCTAGTAGAGAGTGTTTTCCAGCTCCTCTCCTGAAGGAGAGAGCACAAACACCCTTATGAGAGTCCCTTCCCTCTCTTTGGCTGCTGGCTGAAGACCTCTAGACTCAGGTCTACCAACCTTAAAGTGATATTAAAGTCTTGTTTTTTTTTTTTGTTTAAAAATAACAAACATATTATACTCGGTTTTGCACAGAGCAGCCCAGATCCTCCTCTTCTCTGGTCCCTTGCCGGCGCTCCTGGCCCCATCTCCGGCCCCATCAAACAGTCTGCTATGGGGGCAGCCGGGCTGCTGCTCTGTGTTTCCATTCATACTTGCAACCAAGGCTCCGCTATCAGTAGATAGGTTGGAGTCAGTTAAATAAGAGGAGGATCAGAGAGACAGGATCAAGTGGCCTTTATACACAATGCAGAGGATTAACCCCTTAGGTTCCACAGTGAGTATAAAAAGCATGCTGTACTGCATATGCAGACTGATTTTACTTTTGTAGCAACGCTTTAAATTAAAAAAAAAATGTCCAGCAGCATAATAGATAATGAGTCCAAATGTCCAAAATGTGGTAGAGATAACGAGCACAGAAAGCTGTTTTAGTATCTAATGCTGATGTGACTTGTGAGGTAACCTCACATTAACGTTGCATCAAAGTCGCAAACAAGTAGCACTGGAAATCGCATTAAAACCACATCACATTCGTATGAACCCAGCCCTACTCCATTCCTCTGGACACAACATGTACTGCTCCAGCAGTGTGTTTAGGACAATAAGTAGTTCGTCACTGAACCAATATTTTCCAGACATTTCACTCAAATATCTAAGATTGTTTCAGTGTTGCAGCCCCAAGCCCACACTCTGTAAAGCAAAAATACCAGCTTGTTTTTCAGTAAATCTAGACTTAGTGGTGTTTGATGAATCCACATTTGCAATGTAGATTTCCTGGCAGCAAAATCTGTAAAGCCAGCCAATTTTTTGTCAGGTTTCGGTAAAATGGTTTGCAATCTAGTGTTACTAAACAGACCTGTTCCGGGAGTGAAGGAATATGTAATTTGAGGTTAGTTTTAGAATAATGGAGAATATTATCTGAAAAACTCTTTATGAGATCATGACCGAAGACAGGGTGATAAATCAACAATAAATATCCCCAGTTGTTAGCAGGCAAATACATGTTTATTCCTCTTGTATTTTGCAAACATTCAGGAAATGTTTAATATGAGGTGGCCAAGATCAGAGGTGCAATAAAAGATCACCCAGAGAGCCCGGCGGGGTAGTGCCTGCTTTTGACCCGATTTTAATGAAACTTGAAGACTTACTTTTTTTTTTACAAACCAGGAACTTCAAAGGAACAATTTCTTCGAATTAAGGACATCTTTGTTTTACTCAGCAGGTAGAACTTTATTTTATACATATAGCTAACTGGAATTGAAATAGTGATGCTGCTGATCTTGTCTTTGTTGTAGTTTTTCCTAGGCTAGCAATGTTTTTTGGAAAAAACTGATGCCTTCTGTGAAATGCATCAGATTCCCTGATTAACAGGTTCCCCACCACGCGCCGTCTTTTCATGGCGGCAGTCGGGGAGCCCTGCGCAAATTGCCGTAAATAAGCGGCGATCTGCATTTGGCCACCTGGGGAGTGTGCCCGCGGCTCGGGCGGACCCCATGTCCGCCGGCGAGCCGCGATGAGCGGCTACAGGGAAAGAACGGGGAACCGCCAATGTAAACACGGCGGTTCCCCGCTCTGTCAGTGGGGCATGAGAGATCTACTGATCCCTGTCACTGGGATCAGTTAGATCTCTCATGCCCATGTTAGCCCAACCCCCCCCCCACAGTAAGAACACACCCAGGGAACATGATTAACCCCTAGATCACCCCCTGCAGGTTAACCCCTTCACTGCCAATGACATTTATACAGTAATCAGTGGACATTTAAATTTCTGATCGCTGAATAAATGTCATTGGTCCCAAAAAAGTGTCAAAAATGTTCCGACATGTCTGCCCCAATATCGCATTACCGCTAAAAATCGCAGATCGCCGCCATTACTAGTAAAAAATAAAAAAAAAATAAAAACCCCAGAAATGAATTCTCACCATCCGTAAACGCGGCCACTTTTGCGCAAATCAATCAATAAACGCAGATTGCAATTTTTTTTATTGCAAATATGAGGAATTATATAAATCGGCCAAAAACAGTGAAAAAAAATGTTTTTTTATATATTTTTTTTGGATTTGTATTTTAGCAAAAAGTAAGAAATTTGGGTTTTTTTGCAAAATGGTCGCTCTTCTTTTGTTTATAGCGGCGATAAGAAATGACGCAGAGGCGATCAAATACCACCAAAAGAAGTGGGAAAAAAAGGACGCAAATTTAGTTTGGGTGCAACGTCGCACGACCGCGCAATTTTCAGTTAAAGCGACGCAGCGCCGAATCGCAAAAAGTGCTCTGGTCCTAAAGTGGGAAATTCTTCTGGGGCTGAAGTGGTTAAAGGACATCTAATGCCATAAATTCTAATGATACCTCCATTAGGCTGGGTTCACACTACTGCGAATTAGATGCAGATTTCCCCGCATTTCTCATGACAGGAGACTGTGACCGGATCACATATCCGGAGTGGCTGTAGAACGAATTGCACAGAGGCCCTGTGCGTCTTTGGCTCTGTTTCAGGTCTGAATTCAGGCAAAAATTCGGGCCTGTTTCATCCGTGAAGTGGAGAACAGGGACGTTCCGGACTCCTGCTGTCAGCCGCGTCCGTTTTTAATGTGAACGCGACCTGAAAGTTTTCCTTTATCCAGGTCATGTGACCGTTATGGCTAGTACACATGATGAGCTTATGAGAATGATCATCTGTTTTTTTTTTACATGCTAGTCTCAAATCGAAAATGTAGAGGTTACTAAAGGTATGAAAATCCTCACAGGACAGAACAAAAATTTGGAAGTAATATAATGTGTTGTAGTGTATTTGTATTGTATTTTCAGAAGAAAACTCTGATTAAATGAAAATCGTACAATCTGGTATCGTACGAGAAAATTTTAATGCTTGTCTCATTGGATAATATCAGGTAAGCTGTCATGGTCAGCCCTTGAAAGCTGTGTACTAATGATCAGATTATTGTACAATCACTTTGAAAGCAGTATTTTGTATGATTTTCTGATCGTGTGTGCGGGCCACAAGTCATATTTAAATGGACTTGTTTTGTAATGTTGAAGGCATTTCAACATAATCCAAGTGGCTTGCTCAGTTCCAATGAATGTCTGGAACCTATCCCAACATATCAATCATGACTTAATGGTACTGTGGTGATTGTGAAAATACAGCAAGGTGGTTTTATAAACTTTCACATCTCCCGTCATGTTTCTGGAAATCAAGGTATGCCTTGACACATTGACAAGACACTATAGAGCAGGGTTTCTCAACCAGGGTTCTGTGAAACCCTAGGGTTCCTCCAGAGATTGCTAATGGTTCCTTGAGCAATGCTCAATTTCTACCTCTCAGATAAATTCCTACTGACATCATTGATCTTTTTAGCTATCTGTAAGGGGGTAATTCTTCCCAATGACCACAAGTGTAAGGAGCATTCTTCACACTAATGTATCATGAGTTGTACATTTTTAATTTTTAGCAGGGGTTCCCCGAGACCAGAGAATAATTTCAAGGGTTCCTCGGTGTTGAAAAGGTTAAAAAAGGCAGCTATAGAGATTTTAATAAAGAGTAACTCCACTTTTGCTTAGAAAAAAAAAAAAAACATTCCCCTCTTGGTGATCTATGTAGGTTGTAGGGATTTCATCAAACTTTGTTGAGATTTCTACCTTTTACTATTCCGAAGTCATAGCTGTTTGTTTATCTGTGTCAATGTGCAGAGAGAATCTGTATGGAAGTGATTTTTGTAATTATCAATCAGCTGCTGCACTTGCATCCCTTTAGATGTGATTTGCCTTTGGGAGTATCTTACCGAAAATTACATTTTTGTTGCAGGGGATACCAAAAAAGCTGATTTGCATCTTAGTGCAGACTTCTGGGAAAAATTAGTAAGCCAATCACACACACAAACAAGAAATTACATTTTGGGGGGGGGGGGGGGGTGTGT
>BLSH010502340.1:963250-986913 GCA_018402905.1 Glandirana rugosa
ATAAGAGACAGGGTGTGTTCTGTATTCTGCACACCATCTGTGTATAGAACACCTCCAGGTTGCCATACTGCATTGAAATTTACAGAGCTGCAGATTGAAAAGGAAAGGTAATTTCCATAAAACTTTCAATTAAAATATGTGGCTGAAATGTTCTTTACACTCTTTATAACTAGAGAAGCCACTTGTTCAATACGGTGTGTCAATACAACTTAAACAATACAGGACAAGTTTAACTAAATGTGATTACCTACTACTAGCTTTCTGCTATACCAGTTTGTCTTTGGCTCCATTCACAGCATGGCGTTCCATGTTGCGGGCGGAATCACAGCAATTCTGCCCACGATTCGGAAATGCTGCAAATCGAGGGACGCCCTTGCGATCCCCGTTAGTTTGGCACAAAAATTGCTGCGCTATATTACCGCGATTGTTGCCCGACGAATCGCAGTAAAATCACACAAACAGACTCGCATAGAAATTTGGTGTTTTATATTGTAGGCCTTTAATTCTTAGGAATAACTCAAATCAGTATCACTCAATTCTGCAAATGATTCTTATTTACTATCAGTGTTTTCTAGCTGGTCTAAAACCGCTTTTGACGTAAAGGGGCGCTTTTTGGATGCCATGGACATAATCCAGTTTCCAGGCAGAAAGAATGGCATATATAATATAAAAGTGCATGCAGGGCAATGTACAAAGCACTAGGGACAAAAGGGATGTGAAATGATTTGATACAGTAATGTAATCTTCCAGATTACAGTGTATTGTAAGCTTTATGTGTGTTTCACTTTTTGAATTTGCCTCCGTACTCCGTCTCCATGCGATGCGATACTCGCAGGGAACAGAGCCCGGCACACAGTACATCGGGCGGAAGACACAGCCTGCGGACACAGCGGGGGGACAACGCAGGATGCAGGGGACAAGGTAAGTAACGCTGCCTGGATCCTGTGATGCAATCCAGAGTGTGGCTCGAGGTTACCGCTTATGGCAGTGAAAGAGAGCCACACTCTGCAATACCGCCATTAATTAGTATAATTAAAGGCAAAACTTTTTTTTACTTTTGGATAGCATGGAGAGGGATTAGAATGCTTGTTAGCTTTATTGCAGTCTGTGTCCCTGTTAAGGAGATTCACCCTCTCTATTTGTCCTGTTCACCATTAATGTAAAAGTAACAGAAACTCTCAAATTTTGGATTGTCCCCAGAAAAGTAATGAAGGGAAAATCTTCCAGTAGGGACATTTCCCTTCCAATTCTCTTAATTTCTAGGGATTTCCGCTCACTTCCTGTTTGATTATGGGACAGGAAGTGAAGGGAAATCTCTGTAATGGGACACAGATGGTGAAAAAAATCTGACAGGGGTTATAAACCTCCCTTACTCTATCCAAAATGAAAAAAAAAAGGTTTGCTTAAAGTTCTACTTTAAGTCAATTGCATTGCTGTGACAGTGCTATGAAGGTGTTTGGGAATTCCCTTTCAGGATGCTTGTTTGCACGGAACTCCTTTGTTACTGGATTACAGGTAAAATACTGTTAATTTCCTCCACTTACTCTGCTCTCTTTATTTCTAAGTCATGGTCATCCTCACAGTAAAATAACCTCAGATTATGGTCTGTTAAAGAAGAAGTTAACGTTCCCCTAATCTTCGTACCTATAGATTAGTCTATAATAAGGCTTACCTATACTTGCACCGTTTAGGAGATATTTACTGTATACTGCGCTGATGACATCATTGGCGCAAGCGCTGTGAAGGAACGGCCGCCCTTGCTGTTTCTTCAGAAGCCTGTGCCATGACTCATGCCAGTCACACAGCTGGAATCTGTGGACCCAGAAGAAAGATGGCTTCGTTTGCACACATGATGCATACTAGCACATTATGACTTTACTTTGCGGGGAAGAAAAAAAGGGAAAAAAAAGGGAAGAGTTTACCTCCTCTTTAAAGAATACAGTCAGGTCCATAAATATTGGGACATCGACACAATTCTAATCCTTTTGGCTCTATACACCACCACAATGGATTTGAAATGAAATGAACAAGATGTGTTTTAACTGCAGACTTTCAGCTTTAATTTGAGGGTATTTACATCCAAATCAGATTAATGGTGTAGGAATTACAACAGTTTGTATATGTGCCTCCCACTTTTTAAGGGACCAAAAGTAATGGGACAGATTAACAATCATAAATCAAACTTTCATTTTTCAATACTTGGTTGGAAATCCTTTGCAGTCAATTACAGGCTGAAGTCTGGAACACATAGACATCACCAGACATTGAGTTTCATCCCTGGTGATGCTCTGCCAGGCCTCTACTGCAACTATCTTCAGTTCCTGCTTGTTCTTGAGGCATTTTCCCTTCAGTTTTGTCTTCAGCAAGTGAAATGCATGCTCAATCGGATTCAGATTAGGTGACTGACTTGGCCATTGCATAACATTCCACTTTTTTCCCTTAAAGAACTCTTTGGTTGCTTTCGCAGTATGCTGCGGGTCAGTGTCCATCTGCACTGTGAAGCGCCGTCCAATGAGTTCTGAAGCATTTGGCTGAATATGAGCAGATAATGTTGCCCAAAACACTTCAGAACTAATCCTGCTGCTTTTGTCAACAGTCACATCATCTATAAATACAAGAGAACCAGTTCCATTGGCAGCCATACATGCCCACGCCATGACACTACCACCACCATGCTTCACTGATGAGGTGATATGCTTTGGATCATGAGCAGTTCCTTTCCTTCTCCATACTCTTCTCTTCCCATCACTCTGGTACAAGTTGATCTTGGTCTCATCTGTCCATAGGATGTTGTTCCAGAACTCTGAAGGCTTTTTAGATGTTGTTTGGCAAACTCTAATCTGGCCTTCCTGTATTTGAGGCTCACCAATGGTTTACATCTTGTGGTGAACCCGCTGTATTCACTCTGGTGAAGTATTTTCTTGATTGTTGACTTTGACACACACACACCTACCTCCTGGAGAGTGTTCTTGATCTGGCCAACTGTTGTGAAGGGTGTTTTCTTCACCGGGGAAAGAATTCTTCGGTCATCCACCAAAGTTGTTTTCCATGGTCTTCCGGGTCTTATGGTGTTGCTGAGCTCACCGGTGCATTCTCTCTTTTTAAGGATGTTCCAAACAGGTGATTTGGCCACACCTAATGTTTTTGCTATCTGTCTGATGGGTTTGTTTTGTTTTTTCAGCCTAATGATGGCTTGCTTCACTGATAGTGACAGCTCTTTGGATCTCATATTGAGAGTTGACAGCAACAGATTCCAAATACAAATAGCACACTTGAAATGAACTCTGGACCTTTTATCTGCTCCGTGTAAATGGGATAATGAGGGAATAGCACACACCTGGCCATGGAACAGCTGAGCAGCCAATTGTCCCATTACTTTTGGTCCCTTAAAAAGTGGGAGGCACATATACAAACTGTTGTAATTCCTACACCGTTCACCTGATTTGGATGTAAATACCCTCAAATTAGAGCTGAAAGTCTGCAGTTAAAGCACATCTTGTTTGTTTCATTTCAAATCCATTGTAGTGGTGTATAGAGCCAAAAAGATTATAATTGTGTCCATGTCCCAATATGTATGGACCTGACTGTATATATGTATAATCTCTTGGAGTGGGAATGAAAATGGTTTATATTAGGCAAAGGTCTGAATGTGAGAATATGGACATAGAGTGAAGTGATCTTAGGGAAGAAATGAAATGGGCAATAACTGATTCAACAAATTGCATGTAGGCAGGTTTATATTCCTAGAGCATGTAAAGACATTCAGCATTTCTTAACCGTTTGCCATGCCCGAATCCTTGAATTTATTTTCAGGTCTCAAGAAACCACTACCATAAATGATTGTATCTACGGTTCATGAAGCATCAGCATCATTAGCAAGTTGTAGATATTACAAAAAAAATCCCACTTCATCCGCGCTACCAATAAAAAAGGCAATAAGATAGCAGCCAGCTATAATTTGTTGATTACAAATATAAAATATAAAAGTCCAGGAATGCAATATGGAGAGACAGGCAAACGGTTTCCATTGCACACCATCGATTTGTTGGTATGGGCCTCCCCCAAAAGGAGACCTCCAATTTTAGCTTCCACTCTGTCTCATTCCATAGCCCTTTGTGACGCCATATTTAAATCCCCCTATTTGATTTCTAATTTTCACCCACTAAACCATCTGTTTAACAATCCCCAGTTCCCCCCCAGGTCAGGATATTCAGGCGTTTCAATGGTGGACAAACAAGGGCCTATTCAGAATTGGAAATTTCATGTCCTCTATGGGTCCTATAACGTTAAGTCACTGCATTAGTACACTGGATATGCCCTTATCCGAAAGATTTTGCTTACATTAAATCCATAATTTCCTATTATTCATTTATCTATTTGGGACAGCAAACCTAATCCTCCAAAAATGACTGCCTATGAAAAATGGTGCTCTAAAATCATGGATCAGAGAGGAGGTATATCTTTGATTTATGCATCATTGATGGAGAACCTTGACAAACCGTCATATGCACTAAATTGGGAATGGGATTTGGAGACCAGTTGGGAGGCAGAAACGTGGTTCACCCTATTTCAAAAACCCTTCAAGGGGATGTTAAATGTCTCCCTGATGGAAGATCAAGGTAATCACACGCTGGTATCTGGTCCCATCTTGACTGGCAATGTTATTTCCAAACTCCTCCCTGCTGTGTTTTAGGGGGTGTGGCCTCTTGGGCTCTTTTTTCACACTTGGTGGGAATGTCCTCGGATTCGGGGCTTCTGGAATAGGATTTTCTGCTTGCTGCTCAAGGTAATGGGTCAAGTGCTGCCAAAAACACCCGAGTTGGCCTTACTGAACTGTACACCGGCCCAGCTGTACTAAACCTGTCCAGAAACTTACTAATTTTATACTTTTGGGGGCCAAGCTTACAATTGCCTGAGCCTAGAAGCAACCAACCGTGTCCTTTGCGGCAGAAAAGCTGAAAATATCCTGGATAATGACCCAAGAGAGGATAGCTAACCTTATTCTAGACACATCTGATAAATTTGATACAGTTTTGGACTCTTGTAAGTACTATCTAAGACTGCCTCTTTGACTCACATTCTTTACTTTTCCTCTGAGACACCCCAGGGATACCTCTCCTCTGCTCCTCTTTCTTCTCTTCTACTCCTCTTTCTTTCTCTTCTACTCCTCTATACTCTCATTCATGTTCTCTCTGTCTGTAGGAAATGCATAAAGTATACTCATATAAGCACCAGGAATAAGCACAGATGGATGTTCACAAGGTTAATGTAACAAGAGGGATCTTGTTATACTGAGGTCCCTTTCTTCTGGGGCATCCTAAGTTCTGAACTTCCCATATCTTCCTATTTTTGGTCCCTACCTCTTGTTCCTAGAATAGTATCAGCTTTGGCTTACTAAAGAAGTATTGATAAGGTAGGCTGAGGTGTTGCCCTCCTCCTATGACACAGTCTGATCCCTTTAGGGGTGTCTGGGAGGGTGGGACAACACCCCCTTTCCAACCTGTGACATGTTAACTTTCCTACCTTATTGGTCCCTTTTGATGTTATTTTGCCCTGTCATATTTACACGAAACAGTGTTATACCTTAATTTGTTTACTGATTTGATAACAATAAAAGTCCATGACATAGGTATTGGAAGGACAGATGAAAAGCCCCACACCAGCTTCAGTGTGATAGGAATTGCACATGACATCACAGTGTTTCCAGAAAGTCTGCTTACCAGAAGGGTTGGACCCTCAAACTTATGGAGAGATCAAATAAGCATGTGTCATATGTGGATTCCACGATTCAGCACCCAGCATGAAGCAGACATCAAACATTAATGGGCTGTGCATGTAGATTTGAACAGGCAGCTCCACGAATGGTAAGAATATGCCAACTTCTCAATGACTTAGGGCTCACCAAAATAACAACTCCCATGGTGAAGTATGTAAAAAATCATTCAAGCCTTTATTAAAGTTGTACTTACAAATGACTGATCAAACTGGGCATCAAAACAATCCAACAAAATGGCTTTCGGCTAGTGGCGTACTTGTGTCATATGTCAGGTCCCGACTAACGCGTTTCATCAGCAGACATCATCAGAGTTGTAGATATAATAATAAAAAAAATATAAAGAATGCGGCCTACCTGATTTATTTTCTGACACCTTGCTCTATAGAACGCTGTTATATGTTTGTTTCCACATGGATGCATTTTATGTATTTTTGCTGGCGGTTTTATCAGTAAATACTGCATTACATATATACCTTATCTCTGGGCTCCGTGTGGTGAGCTTCTTTTGCTAAGGACCTTGTTCTGTCAACCTGAGGCAGGAGTACAAAAGTGGATTCTATGTGCTTGCGGGAAAGGCTGTGGTTACAGGCTAATGTGCATTAGCTCTCCGGGAGTGCATAGAGGTGGAGAATCTCTGCACTTCTTGTGATGGAGTAAAGGTGTTTTTTTACACTTGGGGACACCATTGTAGTCTCTCAGGAAGATTTTAGACCTCAGGAATTGTAGACCTCAGGAAGATTCGTTGATGTGGATTTTGGGACTTTATGATTTATTAGACATTTATTGAGCACCAGCACTTTAAGTTTGCTATGTTTGCACACTAAATGGTTTTTACATATATCAGTAGGCCATATTGGTTGATGCACGTTAATGATTTAATAGTCGGTGTCACTTTATAATTCATACTTATTAATTGTATTTGTGTATAAATGTATTTTATTTTGCACTGGAGCTCTGCACTTTGTTTTGATATATAGTAAATATTTTAGTGATCCTTAACATTGGTGGTCAATTGAAGAGGTGCTCATTAGGATTTAGGTAGAAAAAAGCACCCCCTTTACATTGGTAGTCGATGGTAGAAGGGGCCCTTTCAATGTAGCAGCCTATTTCATTGGTGATCTGTGGGAAGAACACCCTTTACATTGGTGGTGGTCAGTTTAGTGCCCCCTTACATTGGTCGTTAGTGGAATGAATGCACTGTTATACTGAGGGTCACTGGAAAGAGTGTACCCCATTTGCACAGTTACAAAAGATCATTGGTTGTCAGTGGTTATACACCTTAAAGGAGAGGCACCACTGGTCCCATGCCCCTGGCTCTGTGAGTAATGATGCAAGCATTGTCCATTGGAAGATAAGCCACTAATGCTCAAGGAACCCCTTGCAGCTTCTATAGAAGGCCTGGCTTAGAATGGCTGATGTAGAAACAATCCGCCTTTATCACCTTTTCCTGCTTCTATTTTCATAAAGTCTTTTATTTCATAGGTCTTAACAATAGTTGATTTATTTCTTATTAAATATTTTTATTTAATGTTTAACGAATAAAAGCCAATCTGAAATGAACAGTAAAAGGAAAGCAGAATATACACGGCAAGTCTTTAACCACTGCTCCACTGTAGGTATCAGATTGCTTTCATGAACATTGGCATAGATTCATATTATCACTTTTGGATGTGTTGTGTATGACTATAACATTTATAATTTGCTCTTTTTTTTTTTTTTTACCTTACTGAGTCTTTGAAGATTAGTGCTAGGATTAGTAGCGCTATCTGCAACTAGACATTATCATGCACTTAATGTTCTACGTTTATCAGTTAGTATCATTGTCAAAATGTAAGCAAAATTATATTCATTGTGGTTGTCATTTTCAGTTGTAATTCACTTTATATAGATTTTTTTTTCTTTAATACCAAATTGGCATGGAATAATGGACTCCTCTTTTTGCTACATTTTGCCTCTCTGAAAGCTTTTTGATGGATGTCAATTGGTATTGCTATGGTGACTTCAGCTGTTACTCTTAATATTTTATAATGAAATGTACAGTAGGTGTTCATAATGTAGAAACAGTACAGAATCAAAATGTAAGAATACTTTTAATTTTAACAAACTGTGTACCGATTACATGAATGGTAGGACTATAAGAGTGTTTGATTAGCGTAAAAGGGTATTTTTCATTTTATCAACATTGTTATATTTGATGCCTTTCATTTCTTTCATTTTTCTGTCACTGGGTCCTGTATAAATGAAAAATTGTACAAACTATTTTACTTCTCCAGTTTATAAACTCTTAGTGAATCTGTCATTTTCCCCATAGTAGCTAAAAATACATAATGCTTTCATGAGAAGAGATGACCTGCTGTAGAGTCTGGAGAAATAATGTTCACTGCTGCACTGTCAAGTGACCTACTGAAATGGTCAGGAAGGAAGCTAGCTATAAAATGGAATTATTTCCTTGCCAAACACTGATTCTCTGGTTAGTAATTATGCCCATAAGAAAACTAGTGTTTATGTGTCAGTGGTGGTGTCAGCTGTTGGACATTCAGGTTCAGTTCACTTTTATAACTATTACCATTCATCATATGAGTAACATGAACACTTGTTTCAGTTTTTGCTTGCTAGGTCCATATTTTTTATATTGTCTTTATACAGGATAATCTCTGCTGATACCAATAGAGAGGTGAGTACCGCTGCTCCAGGTGAATGGGTTCTGGCAGGGCGGACCCCAATGAGTGCTAGCCACGGCTCGTCTCCGTCAGGCAATGTAGAAAAAGGAACGACTGCACCTCAAAGGAAGTCCGAAAAAGTATCTTCATTTATTGAAGCATCAAATAGCATGGTACAGGATGAACCAGGTCAAAGGCAGAAGCATTTCACACTTAACAACAGTGCTTATTCATTGCCATCTATTTGACGCTTCAATAAACAAAGATACTATTTCGGACTTCCTTTGAGATGCAGTCGTTCCTTTTTATGCTGATACCAGATTTACATAAAAGCTATATTAGCAGGATTATCTAAATCAGCGTTTCTCATCCTTTTTTCACTTGCGGCACCCTATAAGACTGGGTTCACACTTAGTGCAGACGCGGCTCACAGCAGGGATCCGGTGTGTCCCTGTTCTTGATTTCAGGGACAAATCAGGCCCGAATTTTTGCCTGAATTCAGACCTGAAACTGAGCCAAAGACGCACAGTACCCCTGTGCAATCCGCTCCGAGGCCACCACGGGGATGTGTGAAACGGTTCGATTGAGAGCCGGGCATACTCTCCTATCATGCAAATTAGATGTGAGGAAACCCGCATTCCAATTCGCACTAGTGTGAACCCATCCTAGCAGTGGTAAACTCTGAAAAGAAAAAAAAAAATTCCCCTGCGAGGCAATGTGATAATGTGCTAGTATGCATCACATGCTACTAGCACATTATGAGAGACATACCTTAGAATGAAACCCTCCAGCGGTGCGCTGTCACCGCTGACAGGGCTTCTATCTTCACCTGTCTTCCTTCCCGGTTCACGGGCTCCGGCCATCTGATTGGCTGAGCCGGGATGACGTCACTGCTGCGCATATGCACGGGAGTAACTGTTTACGGCACAGACCTCTGAAGGAATGGTGCGGTGTGCCGTTCCTTCAAAGCCCATGCACTGGTGACATCACCGGCTGCTGCTATGTGGAATAATTCCTAAACAGTGCTTGTTTAGGAGATATTCATTTTACCCACAGGTAAGCTTACCTGTAGGTAAAAAGGACTAAGATGACTTTACTACCACTTTAAAACTAAGCCCAATCTCAAGGCACCACAGTCTAAATATAAGAAATGTAAATTTTACTTATCAGTGGGAAACCTGAGCCTGGATCAATGCACACAACTGCCTTGATGTAATTAACTTCACATCAGAAGCCCCCCTGAACCTCAGGTGCCATCCTATTACATCAGAGTTCTCCCATCACATCAAAGCCCCCCTTTACTTTAGAAGCCTCCCTCAATGGAGTCCCTTCTTAATGTCAAAGGCCCTTATCACATTAGAGCCCCCCTTATACATTAGAGGCCTCCATCACCACAGAGTTCCCTGATGGGGGGAGCTCTGATGTGAGGGGGGCTTCTGACGTAAATTAATTTCGTCAAGGAGGTTATACGCATTGTCCCAGGCTCAGGTTTCCTATTGGTAAGTAATAGTTACATTTTCTACAGTTTAGCAAGGGTGCCTTGAGATTTTGCATACTTTTAAAGGGTGCCATGACTGAAAAAAGCTTGAGAAATGCTGATCTAAACAAACAAAACCCTCTAATACTCTCCCCCACATTTCCAACCAGAGATTTAAAAGCATCATGAAATTTGAGAATAGACTGTAGATATCTTCCCATACCTTCCAACTTTTTAAAACAAAGGTCCTATGCACCGCACTGTAAAACCCTGTGGATATGTGAAATGACAGCCTCAGTCCAGGCTCCAGCCAAGCCACCACTGAAGCTTAAAGCGGAGGTCCGCCGCCGCCCCTTTAAAAATTAAAAGTCAGCAGCTACACCTACAGTAGCTGCTGACTTTTAACATTAGGACACTTACCTGCCTTGGAGTCAAGCGATGTTTGCACCGTCGCCGATCTTCGGATCGGCTGGTCGAGTCTTGCCGCCGCAGTTGAGGGTAAGGGAACCCAGAAGTGTAGCCTTTCAGCTTCACGGCCAGGACCCTACTGCACATGCGTAAGCCGCCGCTGCGCTTTCTCACTGGCCCGGCGACGGAGGAGGAGGAGCGGCCGCAGCCCGGGCTCCCGGATGTGGGGAAAAGGACACCTGTCAAAATGTGACACCTGAGGGTGGGAGGAATCCAACAAGGAAGACACTGGTCCATCCAGTTCACTTCCTATTGATAGACACTGCTGTGTCACAGAATTCACAGAGCCTGGCTTCTGAATTACAGAGTTGCTGGAAGGAGGAGTTTCAGGGGGCGTGGTCAATACACGAGCCTCTGCTTGCAAGCAGCAAGTTACAATGGGATATGTAGTCCTTTTAGTCCTTAGAAATTGAAACAGCAGAGGAGAAGCTGTAAAGCATGCAGGGAATCCAGCTATTGAAAGAGAGACTTTTCCAATAAGCCTATATTGGATTGTCAAAAATAACTATTGTTTGTATTGTTATTGCAATGCTGATGTTATAAAATGAAAATGTTTGTTGTGACCATAAATTTCCTTTTAGTTTTAGGGAGCAGTCCTTTATGTTGATAAAGGGGGTGAATTACTAAAACTGGAGAAGGGCAAAATCTGCTTCCAGGTTTTTTGTCAAAGCTTATTTGAGCAAGCTGAAGTTAGAAGCTGATTGGCTACCATACTTGCCCCAGATTTTTCACTCTCCAGTTTTAGTAGATCAGCCCCATAGTGTTGATGTGTCATGTATAACTGTCATCACTGTATTTTGTTTTCTATAACTGTCATGGATCAGTGCATTTTAAACCTTTAGAGATCACATTGTACGCTTTCACCCTTTGTTAGTGGTCTTGGTTCTAAAAGATTCATTTTTTTACATCAGTTTTATGCTATGACCATGATTCACTGTAATGCACTTTGCTACAACCATTAACTTGCCCATGGCCACAGATATAGGCTTCTCCGTTTACAAAGAAAACACCTTCATGATATCAGCACTTAAATAAAATTATAGAGCCACCTGCATGCTGCTCACATAAGGAGTTTTATTTTCGCCCTTTCTGCTCTCTTTAACCTCTTGCTTACCACTGTAGGCATACAGTATATGTTTGCCTGTCAGCGAGAGACTATACCAACATCATTCTTGAAACGTGATAAAAGAAGAGAACACGAGCGAATACATTTAGTACACTTTTATTAGAATAAAAAAACATATGCAGACTTACATCTGAAGAAGCATTTGTGGATAGACATCAGCTGAATGGAAGTTGGAAACACACTTTGGATTTTTAAAGACATATAGACTGTTTGTATAGGGGTATCTACTTGTGTGCTTTTTCAATGCAGTTTTTAACCTCCCTGGTGGTATGATTTTGCGTCTCAAAGCGGTACATTGTTTCATATAGAAATTTGGCGTTTTATATTGTAGGCCTGTAATTCTTAGGAATAACTCACTTACGACAAGAGTCTAGTAGACCAGTGATTCTCAACCCTGTCCTCAAGTACCCCCAACAGGCCATGCTTGCAGGTTTTCCTTTATCTTGCACAGGCGCTTTAAATCAGAGTCAATAGCTTGGTATTTTGCACAGCTATTTTATTAAAATAAATTC
Organism: Glandirana rugosa; assembly: GCA_018402905.1. Classification (NCBI taxonomy): domain Eukaryota; kingdom Metazoa; phylum Chordata; class Amphibia; order Anura; family Ranidae; genus Glandirana; species Glandirana rugosa. The sequence continues at coordinate 975,270 of BLSH010502340.1, forward strand.
CCAAAACATGGCCTGTTGGGGTTACTTGAGGACAGGGTTGAGGACCACTGTAGTAGACATCCCGGGTATGATAAAGTTTAAAAATAACCAAATCATAAATTATATTATATATGAAAAAATAAATAAATTATAATATAAATAAGGCTTGCTGCAGTGATTGGGTGGGACCTGGTAGGGGCGTGGCCAGCCTTGGAGGAAAGGAGATTGTTTCAGCCTACCTTCTGGTGCTGTACATGTGACATAAATACATAGCAGACATCAGAGCAGCTGGTGTCAGACTGGTGTGAGGAAACCTTCTGCCATTGGAGGGATGAGGTGTCACATGATCTGGAGAATTTGGGATTTTCCTCGATAAGGTACAATCAGAAATCTAAGTGCTCTGAGGTGAATGATGTCACCTGGCATTAACGGTGATTGAGGAATGATCCAATCTAGGACCAGGACATCTATAAATGTGTACACATGCAGTTCACCCCTGCAGGGGTACCGCTCTCTGGTGAGTGAGGACACATTGGGGAAGCATGTGTGGACCTACAGTTTTTTTGCACCATACCAAATGTGAATACAGCACAAAGTCACTTTTGAAAAACGATCCACAACCTCTCTGCACAATATCAAATGTGAATACTGCCCAAAGTCACTTTTTGAAAAAACAGAACTTTGGACTCAATTTTGCACAATAACGGTACTTTATTATTTACAGTGGGGATCGAAAGTTTGGGCACCCCAGGTAAAAATTTGTATTAATGTGCATAAAGAAGCCAAGGAAAGATGGAAAAATCTCCAAAAGGCATCAAATTACAGATTAGACATTCTTATAATATGTCAACAAAATTTAGATTTTATTTCCATCATTGACACTTTCAAAATTACAGAAAACAAAAAAATGGCGTCTTCAAAAGTTTGGGCACCCTGCAGAATTTATAGCATGCACTGCCCCCTTTGCAAGGCTGAGACCTGCCATTGTTATGGATTGTTCTCAATCATCGTCTGGGAAGACCAGGTGATGTCAATCTCAAAGGTTTTAAATGCCCAGACTCATCTGACCTTGCCCCAACAATCAGCACCATGGGATCTTCTAAGCAGTTGTCTAGAAACCTGAAACTGAAAATAGTTGACGCTCACAAAGCTGGAGAAGGCTATAAGAAGATAGCAAAGCGTTTTCAGATGTCAATATCCTCTGTTCGGAATGTAATTAAGAAATGGCAGTCATCAGGAACAGTGGAAGTTAAAGCAAGATCTGGAAGACCAAGAAAAATATCAGACAGAACAGCTCGCAGGATTGTGAGAAAAACAATTCAAAACCCACGTTTGACTGCACGATCCCTTCACTGGAGTTGTGGTACACTATTCCACTATAAAGAGATACTTGTACAAATATGGTCTTCATGGAAGAGTCATCAGAAGAAAACCTCTTCTACGTCCTCACCCCAAAAATCAACGTTTGAACTTTGCAAATGAACATATAGACAAGCCTGATGCATTTTGGAAACAAGTTCTGTGGACCGATGAGATTAAAATTGAACTTTTTGGCCGGAATGAGCAAAGGTACGTTTGGAGAAGAAGGGGCATAGAATTTAATGAAAAGAACCTCTGACTAACTGTTAAGCATGGGGGTGGATCAATCATGCTTTGGGGTTGTATTGCAGCCAGTGGCACAGGGAACATCTCATGAGTAGAAGGAAAAATGGATTCAATAAAATTTCAGCAAATTTTGGATGGTAACTTGATGCCATCTGTGAAAAAGCTGACGTTAAAGAGAGGATGGGTTCTACAAATGGATAATGATCCTAAAAACACCTCGAAATCCACGGGGGATTACATCAAGAGGCGTAAACTGAAGGTTTTGCCATGGCCTTCACAATCTCCTGACCTCAACATAATTGAAAATCTATGAATAGACCTTAAAATAGCAGTGCGTGACAGACTGCCCAGAGATCTCAAAGAACTGGAAGACTTTTGTAAGGAAGAATGGGCAAAGATACCTCAAACAAGAATTGAAAGACACTTGGCTGGCTACAAAAAACGTTTACAAGCTGTGATACTTGCCAAAGGGGCCAGTACAAGATATTAACTCTGCAGGGTGCCCAAACTTTTGCAGACGCCATTTTTTTGTTTTGTGTTATTTTGAAAGTGTAAATGATGGAAATAAAATCTAACTTTTGTTGACATATTATAAGAATGTCTAATCTGTAATTTGATGCCTTTTGGAAATTTTTCCATCATTCCTTGGCTTCTTTATGCACATTAATACAAATTTTTACCTGGGGTGCCCTAACTTTCGATCCCCACTGTATATGAACTTTTATTACTATACACAATTATTATTGTAAGGTTTTTACACTGTATTAATTTTGTTTACTGAGGAACGCAACGCTAAGGATTTATCTCTTTATTATTTAGGTGGCACTTAACACTATATATTTAATCAAAGGTTATCTCGTATTTCATCAAATCTGTAATTACTGCATATGAGATCACAAATTTCCCAGTTTGATTTTAAGTTTAAAAAGACAGTCCCAGCTATCCCTACATTTTCGATACACTACCTTGTCCCTACAAGGCTAGCAAAATGATATCCTGGTACCTCACCCCTATGTTTTCAAGGATGTGAACAGAAAGGTGATATATATAATGTCTGGTGGTCCTGCCCAAAGGTCCGACGCTTCTGGATTAAGATGTTCAACCTGATCTACTCAGTGACGGGACAGAATGTACCCAGAGGAGCCAAAATAGTGCTGTTTACTGACCTGCTAGAGGAGATCCCCAGACATCTACGAACTCTCATATTTTTCATTCTTTTAGCGGTCAAAATAACCATAGCTCGTGCATGATCAATATATCCTGGATTATGAGCAATGAAAAACTGACCAGTATTCAAAGAGATAAGCAATCTAGGTTTGAAAAGGTGTGGAATTCCTTTGAGGTATGGGGACGGTCATAGTTGACATTGCTTTTATATCTCCCATATTCTGGAGCTATGGGTGATCACCAGCTTACTGTACTATTATTGATGCTTACCTGTTGATGTTTCTTGGTGCCTAGTTGCTGAGATATATGGGCTCATAGCCTTAGACGAATGTTCATGCTACTACTGGGTAGAGACGGTTTGCTGGGACTAAAACTTGTAATAAAAACTATTGGAACAATAGTTGTCCCCCTGCAAAGAATTGTCCCCCTGCAAATGAATGCACATGCAAAAGCAGTTATAGGTCCCACACATATGTAAACCGCAATTGCACCACAAATCTGAAGTATCAGCGCAAATGCAGAGTAGGAGCAATAATTCTCATTCATGATTACTGTAAGTCTACATTGATAACCTGTAAAGGCTTTTAAAGCATTGCCTATGAAAAAAATTAGATACCGTAGTTTTCAACATTTCTCAGGTGCATGCAATTTTGATTCTTGACACGTTTGTTATCTATTTACTTGATGCAACATCATCTTTTATATTTTACCAAAAAAGTGGGTATTATATGGTGTTTGTGTTTGCTAAAATTCATGTTGGTGTATTTTTGCCAGAAAATTTGTGCTCGATAAACAGCTACGCGAAGATTGTGTGACATAAAAATTTAGCAACAGCCAACTGCAACATGAACTGTTACTAAGGCATTGACACAGTGCACTGAGCATTCAAGTGACGTTGCAGCATGTGCAAAGTAGGGGCTCCTGTAGTGCGTTGTTTCTTGCATTTAAAATACACATCAAATGCAGGTCAGTAAAAAAGGTAGTAATTTACCAGACATCCTTACCCTTATAATCCTGCAGTGTAAAAACGCTGTGTATACACCATTTTACAGAGAAAAAAAAACACCAGCCGGAGTGTGTAAATGCATTATATGTAATACATTTATATATATATTAGATTGTATTATATATAATTTATACATTGCTCTGTCCCTGCTATTACCCTGTGTGTAACTCGACATACAACTAAACTCTCCTATTCTGCAATAAGCCAGACTGAGTGTAATCTTGAAATTTTATTAGCAAAACAGGGTGGGTGAAACTATTGAGACAAACAAATACAGATACATATAATCAGTATATGAAGTGTACAGGAATACAATGAATAAGCTAGGCTGTAGATGGCGAAAAGTAATTCTCACAAGCAATGCAGCATTTAGGGGATGCAAACGGATGCATGTTTTAGTCCAACATGTGCTCTGATAGCTGGTTCCTCCTTTCAGTCTCTAAGATGGAGTCTGAGTTCCCAGGATGCACCTGTTTCTCTTCCTTAGACTGAAGAATGATGGGAACTTTTGTTAAAGGTGAACAGTTTCTAAATTCTGCAAAAACAGTAAATTTACCACCAGTTCCATCCTGTGGTCAAATCTGATATTGCAGGCAAAACAAGTTAATTAACCACTTCAGCCCCAAAAGGATTTCCCCCTTTATGACCAGAGCACTTTTTGCGATTCGGCACTGTGTCGCTTTAACTGACAATTGCGCGGTCGTGCAATGACGTACCCAAACAAAATTGACGTCCTTTTTTCCCACAAATAGAGCTTTCTTTTGGTGGTATTTGATCACTTCTGCGTCACTTCTGATCACCGCTATAAACAAGCAAATTGCAACAATTTCGCAAAAAACCCAATATTTCCTACTTTTTGCTAGATTAGATATCCAAAAAAATATATATAAAAAAGTATTCATCAGTTTTGGCTGATATATATTCTTCCTCATATTTTTGGTAAAAAAAAAAAATTGCAAACAGCGTATATTGATTGGTTTGTGCAAAAGTTGCCGCGTTTACGAACGATGAGAATTCATTCATGGGTATTTTTAAATTTTTTTAAAATGTTTTACTAGCAATGGCGGCGATCTGCATTTTTTAGCGGGACTGTGATATTGCGGCGGACATGTCGGACACTTTTGACACTTTTTTGGGGTCATTGGCATTTATACAGCGATCAATGCTATGAAAATGCACTGATTAATGTGTAAATGTCACTGGCAGTGAAGGGGTTAACGGGGCGATCAAAGGGTTAACTGTGTTCCCTGGGATGTGTTACTAACTGTGTGGGGGCTGGGCTGAGTGGGGGAGGAGAGTGATAGGTGCTCCCATATACAGAGATCATATGATCACACTCCTCTCCCCAGTCGGAACAGAGATCCGTGTGTTTACACACACGGATCCCCATTCTGTCACTGCGGGGGAGCAATTGCGGGTAGCCGACAGACATTGAGTATACCCTACAGGCTCCCCCCGCTACACAGTGAGCGCGCGCGCCCACGATCCGTGATCTCGCAGCCGCCGTCAGGTGATGCCGATATGCAATATCGAGCCTTGTTGCTACCGTCAATCGATGGCAGGCGGTCGGCAACTGGTTAATATCCTGCTGGAGGCAGAACATATATAACAATGAGGTTCCAGAGCAATATTATAAAGCTCTTCTCCCTCTGTCTGTTTCTCCCTTCTTTTTTTTTTTTAAGGAACTTATAATTTGTCTTTAAACATTTAGGGCCCACACTGTTCGGGAAACGTGCGTCAAAGTGCATTTTGCGCATTAGTGAGCTGGTGGTGCCCTTTATTCTGCTTTGCAGTACACCACAGAGCACAGGCAACACACTATTGTGCATTGCTGTGTGCTGTGTTGTTAAGAATAGTGCATGTACCTGTTTTGGTATGTTTTGGTGCAATAGGCAGCACAGGGCTGTTTTAGTTCATTGCATGTCATCATGTGTCCAATAAACGCAGAAGTTTCTGGAATGCATAAAATAATTAATTTTATTGCACCTCAGCAGGCATACATTTCCACAGCACCTCTTGAATTCATTCATACACACAGGTCCTGTGTAACAGATAGATTTTCATACTTGCTACTTTTCGTGGAATCAAATTTAGCAGAGAACTGCCTCATATGGCCTCGTATTTCTTCTTATGATCTCGGTTTTATAGTTTCTAGTTATATTACCTTAATAACTCCATTATGTCTGACTCAAAGATTTAATGTACAGTGGTCTGTGGTAACGTCACAAGATATCATAAGGGAGTTTTCCATTAACCCAGCAGGCAGGATATCCAGAAACCACGAATCACCAGGGAAGGACAGATCCCAAGCTTCTTGGAAGATCAGGACAGATGTCCCCTTGAGGGTAGCAGAGAGATGAGATTGTAAAAAGACATCTCGAGAGATGCCACATCAAGTTAAATCATTGGAGCGCGGACGGTCCTTTCATTCTGAAGGCTGAGTTCAGCATAACCAAGAGATTTGTCCCCAGGGCTCATCAGATGTGACAGGGCTGAGACTAAAGTCTCTCTGGAGACCTGGATATAGAAGAAAGATAAGGAAAGAAACCAACAGACAGTGTAAAATAATGCAATATATATTGTAATTTCACCTGCCTAAGAACAAAATGTTGTGCACCTTTTTGCTGCGTTACTATAGATTTGCATTGTGATCGTGTCTCCTGTAGTAGTGTACAATTAAAAACTGCTTGTATAGCATTATATTAACTATCGTACAAATTCAAACCTTGGCCTTGCACACCTCTGTGTAATTTATGCGGTGCATTTGAAGTGTCTTTTACATGCCTTTTACATTTATCGCTATGGAAGGTATGCTTTGCTGGCAACTGCTTTAAAGCTGCAGCAAGCAGTACTTGTCTAACAGACTGCGCTAAAGCACATAAATATAAATATCTCCTGAGGGCCTATAATTTAGCTTTTGTTAAGTAATGCTCTAGTGTGATGGTTTTTATTATAGACCACCTGAATTAAGTTGTATAATTAGATGATTACTATTAGAAGGATGGTGTGATAGAATGTGATGACAAACCAAAACAAATAGCTAACAGACCAGATAGGTAAGTATTAAACTAGCTTTGTACCTAATTTCCACAAGACATGCAAAGGATCTCACCACGTGAGATAATATTTTATCCAATTCCTTCCACCCATTAGCACTCCCCACCACCTTTGTCATCCACAATGAATGTTGCCCTCATTTTCCTTTCTTTAAATTTACCTTTTACAGATGTCTTTGGAGTGATCACATGACTCAGTGGGTCTTCTTCCTCTTTGCCTCTTCTCTGTCCCAAAGCTGATGCAGTGAGCAGTGCTGACCTGATGACTTCAGCACTGCTCTCTCCTTTAATACATTATGAATGAAGGGGGCCATAATGATACCCCCTTAAGTGATGACATCATGATACTCATTCATTCATAGCATGTCCTTTGGGACATATGGGTCTTCTGGGTTCAATGTTTTTTTTTGTATTTTGGTACATGGTCATTTTCTCTTTAAAATTGTACATTTATTCCCTAAGATTTGCAATTGTTATTTATCTGCATCACATAACTATTTTAGCACTGAAAACCGTAATTTCTCATGAGAGGTATTGTATCTCATGAAATGTAATGTTATCACCACCACACAAATTTTGATTTCTGCTCTCCCTGACAGACAACTCCTAGAGCAGAGGTCTCCAAACTTTCTAAACAAAGGGCCAGTTTACTGTCCTTTAGTAGAGTTGAGCGAACCCGAACTGTAAAGTTCGGGTTCGTACCGAACTTTGGGGTGTCCGTGACCCGGACCCAAACCCGGACATTTGAAAAAAGTTTGGGTTCGAGTTCTGGGTTCGGGTATTTGATCACGCATGTTGAATAGCTGCAGGGCAGCCAATCAACAAGCGTTTCACTGGTTTGCCCTTAGAAGCCATCATGGCCAGTGCATCATGTGACCCAGCCTCTTTATAAGCTAGTCACTTAGTGCTGCATGTCACATGCTCTCTGGGTAGTGTAGGGAGAGGATGCTGCCGGCGCTGTGAGGGACAGATTGCAGAAAGGTAGATAAGTAGAGATTACTACTACTACTGCTTTTAGGGACAGATTGCAGATCTCATCCTGCATTACAGAACGATCTGACTGGACTAGGTAGAGTCTACTGCTTAGAGGGACAGATTATTGTTCTAAAATCATCTCCTAGTTCTATAGGGTCAGGTTCCTGCTGTTGCTGTAAGGGACAGATTATTGTTCTAAACTCATCTCCTAGTTCTATAGGGTCAGGTTCCTGCTGTTGCTGTAAGGGACAGATTATTGTTCTTAAAATCATTTTGCAGCCCTCTAGCACTTTCCAGGACTCTTTTACAGTCATTTTTGTGCCAGGTCCCCATTGAATTCAATGGGGTTCGGGATAAAGTTCGGGTCAAGTTCGGTACCGAACCCAGACTTTTTTCCGAAGTTCGACCGAACCCACCGAACCCGAACATCCACGGGTTCGCTTAACTCTATCCTTTAGACTTTAGGGGGCCGGACTAAGGTCAGAAATACAATTCAAAAAGTAGCTAACGTGTTTTGAGGTCTAGCTGCCCCCTTTATCAGGACTTGACTGGCAATAAAGTGAATAAAGTCAGAAGCTTGTGTTCAACAAGCTGCTGACTAGGCCTGTTCTTTGAATTCACAAAGCAAGACAGGGTTTTGGCGGGACTGTGTAGGCAATAATCGCAAGAACAAGGTGTAAAGATAAAATGTATATTTTTATTATGATCACATCATATAAAAACTTGTAGAAAAACTAGATTGACATTTCTCTATTAATTTTTCTACACGTTTTTATATGATGTGATCATAATAAAACATACATTTTATCTTTACACCTTGTTCTTGCTATTATTGTCTACACAGTCCCGCCAAAACCCTGTCTTTTGCTTCTTGTACTTTTTGGGATGAGGCGGTGATCGCAGAATTCTAGATGTAGTCATATTTAAAACATTGGACTTCCTGTTTTGTAAATTACAATGCTTTGAATTCACACCAGCGAAAATACCATTGTAGGCCCAGTTCACGTCTGGTTGTGTACACTTTTTTGCCAGTCAAGCCCTGGAAGTGGTGTGGCGCTTCCATTTCAACCCATTTTACATCACACTACAAGCCAAGGAGACTGTGTAGATCCTTTGTGGTGTAGAAGCCGCCTGCCCAGGAACCAGATCATTTACACCAACACCAACTCTCCTCTATAGAGGACAAAAAGATACAATGCAGATTTGTCTCCTAACAGAGATGAGAGATGCAGGGAAGGCATCTAAAGCCAATAATTGCTGTGATTTTCTATTGCAGTGATCACATGATTGGGAGTCCGCCCTTCTAGCTCCTGATCATTAGATTGGTAATGTTTTGGTCTCTGTGCTGGGAGTATGCAATCAAGTACACTTCCAGAACAAACACAGGCATGCATATATGCTCCCCAATTGAAGAAAACTCACTTTCGTGAGGCTACATATGCACATATACTCAGCAGAAACAGGTTAATCAAGTCTTTATCAGGCATTGGTTCATTTCAGATATTCTTCTAGTAAGATTTCCACATTTGTTTTTTGTTTTTTTAGTGCCTGTTGCCCATCCCTTAGTTGGACAGCCTTTGGCCATCTCAATTAGCTAAGAATTTTTAGATTCCTGTGTCCCTCAATTAACGATAAAGAAAATAAGATGTTTGTACTTAGCATAAAATCTTTTTATTGAATTAATTGAGGGACACAAGTTCCACCCACTGGTTTTTATTGGCCTTATATACAGCTGCTTACAAAACTAAAACAGAACGGCTAATGGAGGGGATATATGGGGGCTTGCCTTCAATAGTTTTACTGTTTCCCAGTGCCCACCTCCTAAAAGTAAATGCATATAACGCATTTCTGTTTTCCTCAATAGACTTCAAGAAAAAGACTGTATGGTGCTTACAAAAATATTATTCTTTCATCTAAAGCAGAGAAAATTCTGCCCCAGCAACACATTCTAGCATTAGTTTTTACTAAAATAATTGCATGATATAAGGGGCAGATATGGCACTAAAAAACATCATCATTCATGTGTGCCGAGGGCACAGTAATTTCTAAATACTAATTGCTCTCAGTTGTCCTAACTCCAGTGGACTCCAAAAATAAAGAAAAGGAATAAATTGCATAGAAGGAAAACAGGATGTTCAACTTGCAGCAGTGCCTTAGGTCTTACAGAACCTGGAAGGGAAATCTACTCCACCAGGATGTAGACAGCAATAAAAACCCAACAGATGGTTATACCTTTCCATACTCTATCTAAAATGTTATGTCTCTAACGACAAAAGTTTTTTTTTTCTTTTTATAGTTTTCATTAGAATAGGAAAGTGTTACAAAACCTATTAGGCTTGTATCACTGTTTGTGTCCTGGTGACAGGGCCGACCCTACCATGGGTCCCGGTGGGTCCATGGGAACCAAGCTGCATTTTAAGAGGGGCAACAGGGCGCACTGCCCGAGGACCTGAGGCTCCCACCTTCTAGTGTGCAGTGTCATGCTGCTGTACTGCATCGCCACTGTTACTCACTGTGCTGGCGGACTCCTGGCTGGCCGAGACCCGCTTGAATTTATTCACCAGCTACCCCTGGCTCCCTGCCCATATGGGTTGCTAGTCGCAGCCCGGCTGGCGTCTAGCAACCAGTGAAGTCAGAAGGAGAAGGAGAGAGAAGCCCCAGCATTCAGAGCGGAGAAGGATTTTGATGTCTCTGACTTTGACCTCCTCTGCTGGCTCCACCCACCTCCTCCCTGTATGTTCTCCTTGGAGGCATGCAGCTGAATCATGGTGACTGACTACAGACAGTGCACAGAGGAAGAGAGCTGGAGCCAAACCTTTGAGTTTAGGTAAAAAAAAGTAACAAAAAATCAATGCGCTTACAGATAACAAATCAGTCTAAGATCATCAGTCATGTCTCTCCAGCAGCCAGGGTTCTGTGCTGAACTGTCAGCACTTCATGGCAGAGTTCAGGGAGTTGTGTGTGTGTCTCAGCCTGGAGCCAGTAGCAAGCCTCTCAGTGCAGACTGCAGAGAGGACGGTCAGAAGATGTGTATACTGGCAGAAGAGGAGAGGACAGATGGAATGGCACCCTGGGAGGGATGGAAGGAGGACACATCCTTAGATATCAGGGTAGGGTCCATGCTGGAACTTGTAGTCCTTTACTTTTGGGAGATGTGACCCCCCAAATGTGAAGGACTACAAATCCTAGCATGGACCTTGCCCTGATATCTAAGGATGTGACTCCTCTTTGCTGGATCGGGCATGTCTCTTTGCTGGATCGGGCAGGTCTCTTTGCTGGAGGGGACATGTCTCTTTGCTGGAGGGGACATGTCTCTTTGCTGGAGGGGACATGTCTCTTTGCTGGAGGGGGCATGTCTCTTTGCTGGAGGGGGCATGTCTCTTTGCTGGAGGGGGCATGTCTCTTTACTGGATTGGGCATGCCTCTTTGCTGGAGGGGGCATGTCTCTTTGCTGGATTCAGCAAGTCTCTTTGCCGGATTCGGCAAGTCTGTTTGCTGTATTGGGCGTGTCTCTTTGCTGGATCCGGCATGTCTCTTTGCTGGAGGGGGCAAGTCTCTTTGCTGGATTGGGCATGTCTCTTTGCTGGATCGGGCATGTCTCTTTGCTGAATATATGGGAACTTCTCTTTGCTGGATTTGGCTGTCTCTTTACTATATGTGGATGCCTCTTTGCTTCATGGAAATGTCTCTGCTGAATTTATGGAAATGTCTCTGCTGAATTTATGGAAATGTCTCTTTGCTGAATATATGGGGATGTCTCTTGCTGGATTGGGCTGTCTCTTTGCTTTATGGAAATGTCTCTTTGCTAGGTCGTTTCTCTGTGCGGGTTATGTCGTTTGTCTGAACGGCTTAGGCC
>BLSH010502340.1:1019199-1029619 GCA_018402905.1 Glandirana rugosa
AAAAAAAAAATAAAAACCCCAAAAATGAATTCTCATCATCCGTAAATGCGACCACTTTTGCGCAAACCAATCAATAAACGCCGATTGCGATTTTTTTTATCGCAAATATGAGGAAGAATATAAATCGGCCAAAAACGGTGAAAAAAAATATTTTTTTATATTTTTTTTTTGGATTTGTATTTTAGCAAAAAGTAAGAAATTTGTGTTTTTTTGCAAAATTGTCGCTCTTCTTTTGTTTATAGCGGCGATCAGAAATGACGCAGAGGTGATCAAATACCACCAAAAGAAAGCTCTATTTGTGGGAAAAAAAGGACGCAAATTTCGTTTGGGTGCAACGTCGCACGACCGCGCAATTGTCAGTTAAAGCGACGCAGCGCCGAATCGCAAAAAGTGCTCCGGTCCTAAAGCTGGAAATCCTTCCGGGGCTGAAGTGGTTAAAAAGAAAGAATGCACCGGTGAGCTCAGCAACACCAAAAGACCCAGAAGACCACGGAAAACAACTGTGGTGGATGACGAAGAATTCTTTCCCTGGTGAAGAAAACACCCTTCACAACAGTTAGCCAGATCAAGAATATTCTCCAGGAGGTAGGTGTATGTGTGTCAAAGTCAACAATCAAGAGAAGACTTCACCAGAGTGAATATAGAGAGAGTTCACCACAAGATGTAAACCATTGGTGAGCCTGAAAAACAGGAAGGCCAGATTAGAGTTTGCCAAACAACATCTAAAAAAGCCTTCACAGTTCTGGAACAACATCCTATGGACAGATGAGACCAAGATCAACTTGTACCAGAGTGATGGGAAGAGAAGAGTATGGAGAAGGAAAGGAACTGCTCATGATCCAAAGCATACCACCTCATCAGTGAAGCATGGTGGTGGTAGTGTCATGTCGTGGGCATGTATGGCTGCCAATGGAACTGGTTCTCTTGTATTTATTGATGTGACTGCTGACAAAAGCAGCAGGATGAATTGTGAAGTGTTTTGGGCAATATTATCTGCTCATATTCAGCCAAATGCTTCCGAACTCATTGGACGGCGCTTCACAACGCAGATGGACAATGACCCGAAGCATACTGCGAAAGCAACCAAAGAGTTTTTAAGGGAAAGAAGTGGAATGTTATGCAATGGCCAAGTCAATCACCTGACCTGAATCCGATTGAGCATGCATTTCACTTGCTGAAGACAAAACTGAAGGGAAAATGCCCAAGAACAAGCAGGAACTGAAGACAGTTGCAGTAGAGGCCAGGCAGAGCATCACCAGGGATGAAACCCAGCGTCTGGTGATGTCTATGCGTTCCAGACTTCAGGCTGTAATTGACTGCAAAGGATTTGCAACCAAGTATTAAAAAGTGAAAGTTTGATTTATGATTGTTAATCTGTCCCTTTATTTTTGGTCCCTTAGAAAGTGTGAGGCACATATACAAACTGTTGTAATTCCTACACCGTTCACCTGATTTGGATGTAAATACCCTCAAATTAAAGCTGAAAGTCTGCAGTTAAAGTGCATCTTGTTTGTTTCATTTCAAATCCATTGTGGCGGTGTATAGAGCCAAAAAGATTAGAACTGTGTAGATGTTCCAATATTTATGGACCCGAATGTATATAGAGGAATCAGAACCTCCTTCCTCCTGCTGGTGATCCCTACTGTTACATCCCAGAATTCTATTTGCTTTTCTTACTGCCTGGTCACACTCTTTGTTCATTTTGATATAAAAGAAATAAAGTCTAGAAAAGAAAACGGATGCAGCCGTTACAAGAATTGGTCAGCTGCAATATGATGAATATTTGCTTTTTGGATTAATACTGCTTTAAGTTTCCCATAGGTATGAGATGATTTTACAAAATTTAAATGAATGGCTTTGGATAAACCTTATCTTGTGCAATCAAATCCTCACCAATCTTAATGGATAAATTGAAAAGTTTAGCAGCTCATCTCATAACTCTTCTTACCCTGGCAAGAGCTATTAACCAGATCTAGACTAGAACTAGGTTTCCTGTGCATCCAACAGTTATGCGCCTTTGGGGAAAAAATGGATAAACGATGTCTGTAAGCTCTTTAAGATGTCATAAGCTGACAATGATGAGGTGGATACAGACACAGCATGATTTACAGTGGCTCTTTATTTTTTAAATGGTGAACTAAGAGAGCACGTAATTCTTGATGCCTGCTACAAAAATCTATAGCGTGTATTTGCAGCCCCCCGCAGCTTCATGGACTGATAAAACCATTTTTCTAGACCATATTTAGCGACATTCAAGCAAACATATACTCAAATGCTAGCAGAATTATATGTAAAGGATCTTACGGTGATCAGTAACTCAAGTGTAAAATAAGAGCTAAAATATCTACCTTCACTGCTATTGCGGCTCAATGTGTAAAGGCCTAGGCATTTGGACATGCGATCTCTCTTAAAGGGGAGAATATGAATTTAGAAAGGCTATTAGTCGTGTGGTCAAAACTAAAGTGAGTCTTGAGCAGAATTTTGTCCAGCAAAAGTAACAGTTTCATCCCTTCCATAACTCTTAATGCATTCATGGTAGCCAGACCATTAACATTATTTTAGATTAGCATTTGAGCAAAAGTCAACCCTAATAGCTCTGCCACTGAAAACTGTAGAATCTTTTAGGGCCTATTCATACTGCTTGGTGCATTCAGGAATGCAACATTTTTTACAATGCATTGCACCCTAGTGGTTTACATCTGTGCATTTCTGTGTGCTAAAATGTACAAATGTTGGGGTGTCCTGCCTAGCTGCATTGGGGCACCTTACACAATTTACCTACTTGTTACTGCAACTTACAAATTCAGTGGCGGCTGGTGTTTTTTTTTTTGGGGGGGGGCTGAAAACAACCCCCACGGTTGGCCGATGGCACCCATCCCCCACCGCGAATGCACGGAGAGGTGTATATAGATGAATGCCCGGAGCGGGTCCCTCACCATTTGCTGCAAGTCCAGGATTCCAATCCTGATTATCGCCTCATTCCCCACTGTCTCCCACTGCCATCTGACAGCTTGGGGGGTCTTCGTCCAATCCGGGGGGGTGTGTGTCCGATCCAGGGGGGGTGGTGGGGGACTTTTTAGTGGGAGTGTCAGTGTAGGAAGGGAGGCTCCTGTTGTCCTCCCCATTGGAGATGTCTGCGATGCGGGCTTGGGGGAGTCTACGATGTCAGGGTGTATTCTGCCTGTCTGGGGGGGGATCGTTCTCCTGGCTCCGGGGTGCCTGGGTCTCCCCCGGGAGAGCGCACTTTGCGGGGAGCCCCGAGATCCCTCTGGGGCTCCTGGGGAAGGGGGGGGGCTGGGTGAAGGGTGAATCTGCCCCTAAAGCTCAGGAACTGGAGACACAGGATGAGCAGGAGAGAACGAGGAGCGGAGAGACTACATCTAATAGAAGAGGAGAGAGCAGTGGTGGCTGGTGGGTCGTTCTGTCCTCTGTCTCTTTTGGCCGTGCATCCCCTCCCTCCTCCCTCCTCATTCTAAGCCAATAGGATCGCTTCTCCTTTCAGCCAATTGGGAAATGGGCCTCAGGACCTCCTTCCTGATTGGCTGGGAGGAGAATCAGTGTGACAATAGCAAATATTAATTTGCTATCGTCACACAACTGGGTGGGCTCAGGGCGCAGTGCTCTACACCCCAAGCCCACCCTTTTTTGAAGCCAATCAGAGCCTAAGGCTCTAATCACGTGCTTCAAAAAAAAAATACAACAACCCAATTGAAATTCATGTCCAGCGCCCTGCATGTAGATTAGGGGCCAGATCCATGGATGGGGGGGGGGGGCGCCTGTGCGCCCCTAATGGACGGGCCACTACTGCACAAATCTGAATGGGCCCTTTGCTTAGATCAGAATTTTCCATTTTTTATTTTGGACCCCATCTTTTCTTTACCTCAGCCCCAGCGCTTTAACACCACACCCATTACTCATCACCTTTATTTTATGAGATTGCAATCAATTCCAAGGTAGTGGACTGTAGTAGATGCACAGAAAATAAGAACATCATAAAAGAAAAAGGGGCTAAGGGATTTTCTATTTATCATATACTTAATTTGTTATATTCGTTATTTCAGTTGCACCAATAGGAGTGTGCCCATTCACAGGACCTGAAAAACTACAGTAGGAAAAATGCATTTGGAAAATCAGGAGTGTATACATAGACATGCAAAATGTGCACATTTACCTCTTTTGCATTTTTCTTATTCAGCACTAAAAGCTGGCTGATTTAAATGTTTCCCAAAACAGTTATATTCAATGCATGCCATGAATGATAACTGTAATGGTTACAGTATCTCCCTCACATTTTTGTACATATTTCATTATATTTTTTCATGTGACAACACTGAAGAAATGACATTTTGCTACAATGTAAGTAGTGAGTGTACAGCTTGTATAACAGTTAAATTTGCTGTCCCCTCAAAATAACTCAACACACAGCCATTATTGTCTAAACCACTGGCAACAAAAGTGAGTACACCCCTAAGTGAAAATGTTCAAATTGTGCCCAATTAGCCGTTTTCCCTCCCCGGTGTCATGTGACTCGTTAGTATTACAAGATCTCAGGTGTGAATGGGGAGCAGGTGTGTTAAATTTGATGTTATCGCTCTGACTCTCATACTGGTCACTGGAAGTTCATCATGGCACCTCCTTGCAAAGAACTCTCTGAGGATCTGAAAAAAATAATTGTTGCTCTACATAAAGATGGCCTAGGCTATAAGACGTTTGCCAAGACCCTAAAACTGAGCTGCAGCACGGTGGCCAAGACCATACAGCAGTTTAACAGAACAGGTTCCACTCAGAACACGTGCTCAGCGTCATATCCAGAGGCTGTCTTTAAGAAATAGACACATGAGTGCTGCCAGCATTGCTGCAGAGGTTGAAGGGGTGGGGGGTCAGCCTGTCAGTGCTCAGACCATACGCCGCACACTGCATCGAATTTGTCTGCGTGGCTGTCGTCCTAGAAGGAAGCCTCTTCTAAAGATGATGCACAAGAAAGCCCGCAGTTTGCTAAAGACAAGAAGACTAAGGACATAGATTACTGGAACCATGTCCTGTGGTCTGATGAGACTCAAAAAATAGAGAGTGGACCGCGCTGAAACAAGATTCCTCGTGTGGGGATGTTGTCCGTAGGGAAATGCGGGTGGGTACCCGACTCCCGCTTTGAAATCTCACCAGATCTCCACTCTCAACGGACGAGTATCCAAATCTTCAAACATTAGCAGTAGCCCTGAAGAAGGGGGAGTTTGTTGGACCCCCGAAACGCGTTGGCTTCATTTTACTGTTTTTCAATAAAATCAAAGATCAAGTTTTTCACATCCACGTCTTGGGCGCTCCTTTCTATCCATCCTCTGACCACACCTGTGGTCTGATGAGACCAAGATAAACTTATTTAGTTCAGATGGTGTCAAGCGTGTGGGGCGGCAACCAGGTGAGGAGTATAAAGACAAATGTGTCTTGCCTACAGTCAAGCATGGTGGTGGGAGTGTCGTGGTCTGGGGCTGCATGAGTGCTGCCAGCACTGGGGAGCTACAGTTCATTGAGGGAACTATGAATGCCAACATGTACTGTGACATACTGAAGCAGAGCACAATCCCCTCCCATCTGAGACTGGGCCGCAAGACGACCATTGCCTTGCTAAAGAAGCTGAGGGTAAAGATGATGGACTGGCCAAGCATGTCTCCAGACCTAAACCCTATTGAGCATCTGTGGGGGCATCCTCAAACGGAAGGTGGAGGAGTGCAAGGTCTCTAACATCCACCAGCTCTGTGATGTTGTCATGGAGGAGTGGAAGAAGACTCCAGTGGCAACCTCTGAAGCTCTGGTGAACTCCATGCCCAAGAGGATTAAGGTAGTGCTGGAAAATAATGGTGGCCACAAAAAATATTGACACTTTGGGCCCGATTTGGACATTTACACTTAGGGGTGTACTCACTTTTGTTGCCAGTGGTTTAGACATTAATGGCTGTGTGTTGAGTTATTTTGATGGGACAGCAAATTTACACTGTTATACAAGCCGCACACTCA
Organism: Glandirana rugosa; assembly: GCA_018402905.1. Taxonomy (NCBI): domain Eukaryota; kingdom Metazoa; phylum Chordata; class Amphibia; order Anura; family Ranidae; genus Glandirana; species Glandirana rugosa. The sequence continues at coordinate 1,025,212 of BLSH010502340.1, forward strand.
CTACTTTATATTGTAGCAAAGTGTCATTTCTTCAGTGTTGTCACATGAAAAGATAGAATAAAATATTTGCAAAAATGTGAGGGGTGTACTCACTTTTGTGAGATATTGCATTCTCAACAGAATGGTCAAGCAATCAAATGGCTGGTGTCATAACTAATCACATGTGCAGCTTCATGGTAACTGCAGATCAAACAGAGGCTAAGATGGCAGTTTCCTTGGCTATAAAGAATGGGTTGGTTGAGTTCCACGTTATGTGGCCTGGCTCAGTGGTGATGTGCTGAGTGATGTAACCCATAACAACCTGTGCTGGCTGATTCTATATAGCTTCAATCTGTTTGAGGTGAGTCCCCAACTATTTTTGCACATCCCTGTTGCCATTTGTTCTGATTATAGAATAAGCCTGAATTGGCATATTTGATCAGTGGAATATACTGAAGCATTATCTAACTAGTCTGTTGGTTGCTATGGAGATTTTACTCCAGAGGAGGTAAGACCACAAGATGATATCAAATCCTGGTGGGTGGGTAGGAAGGGGACAGATTATTAACAAATGAAAGAGAACATTTTATATGATTTACATTACTGATGCCCGATTCTTAACAGTTCTGTATTAAAGTCAGTCCTCATATTAGGGCACACAGTTGGATTGTACGATATATTATGTTTTTAACGAAGGAGGGGAGAGGAAGATTGTAGTTGAGCTTTAATGTAAATTGTATCAGCATGTGTTTCAGAATACTTGTTTTTGTACATAGTTCATATATATGAGCAAATGTGTACCCGCTGTTTGAGCAGGTATTTCTGAATGATGGAATTAAATGACTTTGAGTTTGGATTACAAACGGAATGTAAAACCTTCAGGGCTTTCGATTTTAAAGGTGTGTGGACCCACATAGAAAAACCAGTACATTAAGAAAAGTTGCATGATGTGCTATTAAATATTGATTAAATAAGCTAGGTAGCTCCTAGTTACACCTAAACAAAAACCTGGTAGCATATTTTAATCCTTTTATTCATTGTTTTCCATATGTGTGCTTTATTGACTAATAGCGTGAGGCGCCATTATTAACAACAATGCACCATATGTCACTTCCTGTTTGTCTGTCTATCTACAGTGCCTTGAAAAAGTATTCATACCTCCGGAAACATTCCATATTTTGTCATGTGATAGACCAACATAAAGTGGCACATAATTGTGAAGTGGAAGGAAAATGATAAATGTTTTTCAAAATTGTTTAGAAATAAATATCTGAAAAGTGTGGCGTACATTTGTATTCAGCCCCCTTTATTTACTCTGATACCCTTAACTAAGATTTAGTGGAACCAATTACCTTCAGAAATCGCCTAATTAGTAAATAGAGTCCACCTGTGAGTAATTTAATCTCAGTATAAATACAGCTGTTCTGAGAAGCCCTCAGAGGTTTGTCAGAGAACCAACAGCATTATGAAGGTCAAGGAACACACCAGACAGGTCAGGGATAAAGTTGTGGAGAAGTTTAAAGAATTGTTAGGTTATAAAAAAATATCCCAAGATTTAAACATCTCACAGAGCACTGTTCAATCCATCATCTGAAAATGGAAAGAGTATGGCACAACTGCAAACCTACCAAGACATGGCCGTCCACCTAACCTGACAGGCCGGGCAAGGAGAGCATTAATCAGAGAAGCAGCCAAGAGGCCCATGGTAACCCTGGAGGAGCTGCAGAGATCCACAGCTTAGGTGGGAGAAGCTGTCCACAGGACAACTAATAGTCGTGCACTCTACAAATCTGGCTTTTATGGAAGAGTGGCAAGAAGAAAGCCATTGTTGAAAGAAAGCCATGAGAAGTCTCGTTTGCAGTTTGCGAGAAGACTAAGCAAACCTGTGGAAGAAGGTCCTCTGGTCAGATGAGACCAAAATTGAACTTTTTGGCCTAAAAGCAAAATGCTATGTGTGGCGGAAATCTAACACTGCACATCACCCTGAACACACCATCCCCACCGTGAAACATGGTGGTGGCAGCAGGGCAATCTTAGAAGAAAACCTGTTAGAGTCTGCAAAAATGAAAGCATATTCATGTGTTAGAATGGCCCAGTCAAAGTCAAGACCTAAATCCAATTCAGAATCTGTGACAAGACTTGAAAATTGCTGTTCGCAGACGCTCTCCATCCAATCTGACAGAGCTTGAGCTATTTTGCAAAGAACGGGCAACAATTTCACTCTCTAGATGTGCAAAGCTGGTAGAGACATCCCCAAAAGACTTGCAGCTGTAATTGCAGCAAATCTATCTATCTATCTATCTATCTATCTATCTATCTATCTATCTATCTATCTATCTATCTATCTATCTATCTATCTATCATAGCTACATGTTTGCAATTGTTACATTTGAATATAAATAGAATTGTATATGTTTTTACTCAAAAAAAATGTAACAACCACTGAAAATTTAATTATTCTTGCAATGGTAATGATCTTGAGTTGGAGGTATTTATGTGGGGTTAAAGATAAGAATGTGCCAGCATTGTCAAATTTTTCACTAGTAGTTCAAAAAGCAGAAATGAGGCGAGGTGGTAGTATGAACTATACAGAGCTGCAGGCTCTCAACCACATTACCACCCTTCTAATTTGATAAGGGCCATAAAAAAAGTATTATGAGTGGATCACACGAATATGTCTGCTACTTTGCAAATCTTTGGTGAGGAAATGATTTTCTTTATATGTTTTTCCGTTGTCTGTAGGGGAAAAGACACTGACACTAGCTGTGTAATGACTGGCGCAGCTGGATGCAATTGGTAATGATGATGATCACCTGCGCTAGAGTTTTAGAAAAAAATATAATACATCATGTGATTTTACTTGCAGCAACCCTGCTAATCTAAATGTTTTATCAAGAACTGTCACTTAAACAGAACTCGAAGATGTATGTATTTGTATATTTGTAGAGAACAAAGAAAAAAGTGGCACACTGAGAGGGGGAGGGAGACCAGTAACACAAACTGTAAAAAAAGTCCAGTGAATAATGGAGCACGCATGCTCCGAACGGGCACCATGCCCCCCTGCCACAACTTCTGGGATCTTGCTCTAGCTGTCAGTAGAGTAGCAACACAGGTTGTGTTAGCCCAGATGCACTGGAATCCTCCAGCGTGGGCCAAGCTATCTACTACAGCAGTGGTTCTCAACCTCAGTCCTAAAGTACCCCCCAGCAGGCCATATTTGCATGTTTTCCTTTATCTTGCACAAGCGCTTTAAATCAAAGTCAATGGCTTGGTATTTTGGACAGCTATTTAAGAGAAATACCCAAAACGTGGCCTGTTGGGGGTACTTGAGTTGCCGATTTTTTGACTGAATTTATTTTAACTGATTTACTATACTCAGATGGCGCTGCTTGTTTCTCTGTTCTGATTTATCTCCATGTATTTGTGTCCTAACCTCTTGGCGCAGATGGCACACAAATATGCAGCCTCTCTGTGGGTGGGCCCTGGCACTGAGTGGCCGCATATTTGCATCCCACATTGCAAACACATCTGTGCTGAGAGCGCATGCCCTGCGTGCTCCCTGCACAGTTACTGGCTGCTAACGAAATGCTCCCAATCTCTCCTTTGCGATCTGGAGCTTTCCGATCATGTGACTGCCATGACAGCCAATCACGGCGGTCACATGAACATAGACCCTGCCCTGCCTCCCAGCATCTGAAAACCCTTAAAGGGCTGGGAGGTGCCAGTGCCAAGGGGTTAATAATATTCTTAGAGGCTGTGAATTACGTTGGGATATTTTTGTTTTCATCTTCAGTTTCAGAAATTAATCTTTAACCACTTACCAACCGGAAGGCTTTCCAGCTTTAGGACCAGAGCACTTTTTGCGATTTGGCACTGCGTCGCTTTAACTGACAATTGCGCGGTCGTGTGACGTTGCACTCAAACAAAATTTTTTTCCCACAAATAGAGCTTTCTTTTGGTAGTATTTGATCGCCTCTGCGTCATTTCTGATCGCCGCTATAAACAAAAGAAGAGCAACCATTTTGCAAAAAAAACTAATTTCTTACTTTTTGCTAAAATTCAAATCCAAAAAAAAATATATAAAAAAACATTTTTTTTCACCGGTTTTGGCTGATTTTTATTCTTCTTCATATTTGTGATAAAAAAATATCACAATTGGCGTTTATTGATTGGTTTGCGCAAAAGTGGCCGCATTTACGGATGATGAGAATTCATTTCTGGGGTTTTTATTATTTTTAAATTTTTTGCTAGTAATGGCGGCGATCTGCGATTTTTAGCGGTACTGCGATATTGCAGCGGACATGCCGGACATTTTTGACACTTTTTTGGGACCAATGACATTTATTCAGCGATCAGAAGATGGTTTTCTTTCGAGATAAACACCCTTTTTTTAAAACAAACTCACGTTGCAGTGTGCTGGCGCGTTAAC